>JAFIRS010006758.1:0-32462 GCA_018342105.1 Gonioctena quinquepunctata | reverse complement strand
ATATATATATTTATATATATATGTGGTGACAACGTTGTTTGGTTTCCTATATATATATATATATATATATATATATATATATATATATATATATATGAAACTCAAACAACGTTGTCTACCATATATATATATAATATATATATATATATATATATATATATATATATATATATATATATATATTTATATATATATGTGGTGACAACGTTGTTTGAGTTTCTATATATATATATATATATATATATATATATATATATATATATATATATATATATATACAGAGTGGCCACTTTTTTAATGGGATTGTATCGGTAACTTTTAAACCATAAGAGTTAGAAGGTCGGTCAAATGGAGAAAAAGTTGCATTCATAGAAGCATTGTCAAGCAGTTCAAACAAATCGAGATTATCAGGGCCGGTTATTGAGATATCATAAGAAAAGTAAATTCTGTCATTTTGATTTTTCTTTTTTTCCCACTTTATTTCGGATATTATCGAAAAATGTCACAGAAGTTTTTTATTCGACATTAAATTATCCTCAATTTGACATATTCGGATTTCGTATCCAACGTTTCGTACACTCTGGGCCACCCTCAACCTCATTTTTTTCAATACGGACCTGCATATTTTATGACACTTTTCGAAATAACTTTTAACGTTGAATTCAACGATATATCATACAGTGTCATTCAGAGTTGATTTTCAGGTGATTTTGACCCCTATCCAAATTTCTTTGGGTCGGATCTGTATTACATTTAGGTACCTTTAGTTTAATTAACAACATGCAATACATTTCGATGAGAAAATCAACTTACTCACCTTCAACTGAATGGAACGTACAGAATCAAAGCAAGAAACAAGTAATAATTATTTACAAATTTCAAGAGGTGAAAAACCTAATTCATGATAATTAAACGAAACTATCATTTAATGAAAGAAAAATCAAACGATTATTCGAAAGTAAATAATGAACATTAATGAAGTAAGTGTTCGAAATGTCCACCATTTTGTAAAATGCACTTTGCGGTTCTGGAACCCATACTTCTTATACATTTGCTTATTTCGTCTCCTTGAATACCTTCCAATACATTCTCAATCTTCTCGCGAAGAATCTCTATTGTCGGGTTCGTAGTATCATAAATTTTATTTTTGAGATATCCCCACAAATAAAAATCCAGCGGATTCAAATCCGGAGATCTGACAGGCCATGCTACTGGACCTCTTGTTCCAATCCATGAATCGGGAAAAGTTCGATTGAGATAGTCTGTGACTATTCTTGAGTTGTGTGGACCACATCCGTCTTGTTGGAACCATGGACTTTTACGCCGATACCGTATAGGAAGATCATCAAACATTTCTTCTATAATTTCTACATATTTTGCTCTGGTTAGGTTGCCGTCAATAAAATAGGGTCCCAGTAATTTATTATTCAACAAACCGTATCATATGTTCAAAGAAAAACGATATTGATGTCTAACTTCATGAATTAAGTGAGGATTTTCTGTGGCATAAAAATGCGATATAGTTTTTGCATGGCTTGGTATTTATAGTCATGGTATCCATGTCTCTTGAGTATTTTATTAACAATACTTTTTGATAAATTGCATTCACTGGCCATAGTTCTCGATCCTATTCCTGGATTCATTTGAATTTGGGCCAGAACATTGATGTCATTGATAGTGTAACGAACCTAGGCCGGACCTGTCGCCTCGCGCGTTGCCGTCGACAGCGATGAGATCATCCCCGGAGATATTCGAGAACCATCCAGTCGCTCTGCCACGGAAAACAACGGTCAATATTGGAAACAATTGGAACATGCCAGAATTCGAAACATCGAGAATGCTGTATCGGAGATAAATAGGCGACCCTCAAGTGGAGTCAAAACAGTCTGAACGAGCCCATACGATCGAGCTATACAGTGGAGTAGTAATATAAATTAAGTTGTAGATTAAGTGTGAAATAAATTAGTAGAACCAAGTTAAGTTTATTTACGTTACAATTGGTGTCGGAAGTGAGATTTTGAAAAGAAACAAGTGATCGTGGAGTGGATAGTCAGAAAAATAAATTGATAGACCTTTTTGTACGCCCAAAATAGACAGTGGCCCGGTTTTCGCGAAGTGGACAATTGTGCGTGGGAATATAAACTGATACACTGTTCGCGTGAAACAGAAAATAGACAGTGGCCCGGTTTTCGCGAAGTGGACAATTGTGCGTGGGAATATAAACTGATACACTCTTCGCGTGAAACAGACAATAGACTGGTGGCCCGTGGAAAAGAATTCGCAAAGTGAATTTTTAACAAACTGATAAACTTTTCGTGTGAAACAGACTGATACCTCGTCAAAGACAAAATGTGTTCGAAAAAAGTGCGCCTTGCGGACTTGAAGGTAGGGAATTGAAACAGGAATTGGAGGAAAGGAACTGGAAACAACGGGTAAAAAGCAATACTCCAGGAAAGACTTGCAGAAGGACTTATACAAGAAGGTGAGGACCCCGAAACATTTTTTATTCGAAGTTCCGGAGGTGATTTGAGTCCGATAATAGAATCCTTGAAAGAAGAGCTGCAACAAAATTCGAGGACTTTGGAAGAAAATTCTAGAAATCTGGAAGAAGCTTCTAGAAAATTCAAGAAGCCTGGAAGAAAATGCTAGAAATCTGGAAGAGAGCTTGAAGAAAATTCTAGAAATCTGGAAGAAGCTTCAAGAAAATTCTAGAAATCTGGAAGAGCTTCTAGAAAATTCAAGGGCCTGGAAGAGAAGTTCCTGGAAAACACAGAAGGCCTAAAAAAAGAATTGTGTGGTGTGGCTAATTTTCTAGAAGAAAGAATGGGAACCGTTGAGCCAGAGATAGATAAAATTAGGGAGCAAATGAACACGGAGGTAGATGAAATCAAAGATGGGGTCGAGGCAGAGATGGACAAGATGAAGGAAATAATCAGCGATGAAATCAAAGAAGGCAGATCGAGGCAGAAATGGACAAAATAAGGAAACGATCAGTAAGCTGGAAAAACAAATCAATAGTGCGTCCTCCACAGAGATGGTTAACGAAAATGCAATGCTGGACTTGAGTTTGAACGTGGATAAAGTTCAAGAGGGTATAAAAGATGTCAAGGTCATTTCAGAAATAGGGAAGCTTTCCATGAAGCCGCCTCAGTTCGACGGAAAAACTCCATGGACAAATTACCGCCGGCAGTTTGAAGCAGCGGCCAAAGCAAACGGATGGAATGCAGGGGAAAGAGCTGTAGCACTGACACTTGCATTACGTGGAGAAGCGACAAATATTCTACAAACTCTCACCGCCCAAGAACAGGAGGACTATGATCAGCTGATTAAACATCTAGAATTACGATATGGCCACGCCCATTTGGAACACGTATACCACTCCCAACTGAAAAATCGCTGCCAGAAATCGGGCGAATCCTTACAAGAATTCGAAGCTGACATTGCACGCTTGGTTCGTCTCGCATATCCAGCCACACCGGAGAATGTAATGGAGCGATTAGCGGTTCAGGCATTCTTGGATGGACTCCGTGACCAAGAAACCAGACAAGCGTTGACACTAGCTCGTCCAACACATCTCGTAGACGTACTGGCACGCGCTTTGGAATTTGAGGCAGCAAAGCAATCCTGCAAAAACCAAAGTAAAGTTCGAAGTATTGAAGAAGACTCACAGGAGCATGCTGACTTGGAAGCTGCCATAAGAAAAGTGATGAAGGAAGTTTTGCTGGAATTGTGGCAAAATTGGACATGTGCGTAGCAAATGTCCAACATTCGAAAACACGACTCCGATGCAGGAAAACTAAAGAAGGTCGACGAGAAGGGGCAATCGTCGGCCTGTGTCCAGCAAGCCCCGGTTAACAACACATATGTCGCTATCCTGAAACGACAGAACAGAGGTGTTTTTCGTAGACGGTCTCATCAATAACGGAGCCTTGCACCATGCTGCTAGATACAGGTGCGACTAGGACAATTCTCGGACCTTCCTTTGCCAGAACACCGGAACGAATTGAACCGACAACTTGAAGCTACGCACAGCAACAGGGGAGCCAGCTACTGTATATGGCGAGCTACCGATTGAAATAATTTTGGGCAGCACTAAAGTGAAACATCAGGCACTTGTAGCGGACATCGAAGACGATGCAATCATCGGAATGGACATCATGAATTCCAGAGGGTTTGAATTGGATTTCAAAGACGGCGTCCTACGTGTCAACGGAGAAGAGCTAGTACTTCATGGGAGAAGTGAAGAGTTGATCCGTGTGCTGTTGGCTGAAGATGTAAGCGTACCTGAGAGGGCTGAAACCCATCCTGGAGGCTCGCCTGGACGGGAGTGCGAGCAGTGGAGACGTGATGATGTTCGAGCCCAAACTTCATGATAGAGAAATTGGACGAGGATTGCCCTAGGGAAAACCCTGTTACGTGCTGAAAAATTTGTACCGGTAAGGGTCATGAATGTCAATTACTTTCCAGTGACCTTAAAGAAAGGAACAATTTTAGGGCACTGCTCGTCAGTTTCATCTGTGATCCGGGGCGTACGAGGTACGATTAGCCAACCCAAAAACTTGCCCACAGAACTAGAAAAATTAGTTGCCATCTCTTCCAAAGACATAAAACCAGCTCAACAGCCCAAACTAAGAGATTTAGTCAAAAAGTACCAAGACGTCTTCGATACCGGACAAGGAAAAGGAGGTCGAACTAATGTGGTCCAGCACAAGATTGATACTGGGGGTGCTCGACCGATCCGGCAATCAGCAAGAAGACTTCCTCTTGCCAAGAAGGAAGAGGCTGACAAAATAGTCAGCGATATGGGAAAAGAAGGAGTTATCGAACCATCTGACAGTCCCTGGTCCTCTCCAGTCGTACTGGTGAAGAAAAAGGATGGATCGACACGCTTTTGTGTAGACTATCGCCAACTTAATAATGTCACGAAGAAGGACAGTTACCCTCTCCCAAGAATAGATGACACCTAGACACGTTGGCTGGTTCCACGATTTTCTCGACCCTTGATCTGAAGAGTGGATATTGGCAAGTAGAAACTGGCTCAGGAAGATCGAGAAAAGACTGCTTTACCATCGGCTCAGGATTGTGACAGTTCACCGTTATGCCATTCGGGCTCTGTAATGCTCCCGCCACATTCGAAAGATTGATGGAAACAGTACTGAAGGGACTCTCATGGAACACGTGTCTAGTGTATCTCGACGACATAATTGTGGTCGGCAGATCGTTTGAGGACACGTGAAAAACTTGGAAGTATTCCTGCGACTGAGGAACTCGGATTGAAGCTGAGCCTAAGAAATGCCATCTGTTCCAAAAAGAAGTACGATACCTCGGCCACGTTGTCTCTGGGGAAGGAGTAGCAGTGGATGATCAGAAGATCAAAGCTGTTAAGGATTGGCCCATCCCAAAAGACATTCACCAACTTCGAAGTTTCCTTGGTTTATGCACATACTATCGCCGATATGTGCTGGGATTCGCCAACATCGCTAAACCACTGACCAAGCTCACGGAAGGCCAAACAAAGTTCCAGTGGTCCGAAGAATGTCAAGACTCATTCAGGAAGCTGAAAGGAGCTTTGATCAACGCACCTATACTGAGCTATCCTACCCAAAGGGAAATTCATTTTGGATACGGACGCCAGCAACGTGGGACTTGGAGCTGTCCTATCTCAGATCCAGGAGGGACAGGAGAAGGTCATTGGTTATTTCAGCAAGACGCTTAGCAAACCAGAGCGCAATTACTGTGTCACCAGGCGAGAGCTGTTAGCTGTTGTAAAGGGAGTGGAACACTTCTACAAGTACGTGTATGGAAGAAGATTCCTGTTGAGAACTGACCATGCAAATGGCTCTTACAGTTCAAAAATCCTGAGGGTCAAGTAGCACGTTGGATCGAGAGACTCCAAGAATTCGATTTCGAAATCGAACATCGAGCCGGAACTAGCCATAAGAATGCAGATGCCTTGTCGCGAAGACCATGTCAGATGATTGCTCTCATTGCCGACGAGCAGAAGAGAAGAAGCAACACTTTGTAGAACCGCGGCAATGGATGACAACTGGAATGACAGCAAGATCCAGAAAGACCAAAGAGGACCCGACCTTGGCAGTCGTCAGCTGGAAGGAGGGCAATCGAAGACCATCATGGCAGGAAGTCGCAGGTTACTCGCCGGCTGTTAAGTCCTATGGGCACAATGGAACTCTCTTATTCTGGACAATGGGATCCTGAAACGTGTGTTGGAGGCCGATATTGGTGGGGAAGACAGACGCCAAATCATTGTTCCCAGGAACAGAAGAGAGGAAGTGCTGCGGGAAATCCATGATGGAGTCGCCGGAGGACATCTGGGAGTGACGAAGACCCTGCAGAAAGTGAGGCAGCGGTTTTACTGGGCCAATTGTCAAGCTGACGTCCAGGACTGGTGCAGAAAAGGCGCTGTATGTGCTGCTACAATGGACCTCGAATACGACCCAAGGCCCCGATGCGTCAGTACAACGTAGGCAGCCCGTTCGAGAGATCGCCATTGACATCGCCGGCCCGTTTCCCGTATCCGACCACGGGAATAAATACATCCTTGTGGCAATGGACTACTTCAGTAAGTGGGCGGAAACCTATGCCCTGCCAACCAGGAAGCCATCACCGTCGCCGACGTCTTGGTGAAAGAATGGATATGTCGATTCGGTATTCCAATGGAGCTGCACTCGGATCAAGGCAGAATTTCGAATCCAACCTTTTCCAAGAAATATGTCTACTGCTGAACATCCGCAAGACAAGAACCACGGCCCTACATCCGCAGTCCGATGGAATGGTGGAACGGATGAACAGGACGATCAACCCCACTTGTCCAAGGTTGTCTCTGACCATCAAAGAGACTGGGACCAGTATCTTCATTTTGTTCCTGATTGCCTATCGATCCGCAGTACACGAGTCAACCGGTCAAACTCCTGCTAGTATTATAATGGGCCGAGAACTGCTTTGTGACCTGAAGTTTGGGATACCGCCAGGACAAGACACTGCGGGAGAGGACTACGTCAGCAAACTTCGGCAGAGAATGGACGACATCCACGAACGAGTCCGGTTGAACATTCAGAGTGCCAGCGATAAAATGAAGAAGACCTATGACATCAAGGCCGACGCTGGAGGATTTAAGGTTGATGACCTGGTTTCGCTGTACAACCCCAAACGTCGTCGTGGACTATCACCAAAGTTGCGGAACTCGTGGAAGGCCCGTATAAAATCGTGAAAGGATAAACGACCTTGTGTACCGAATCCATAAGCCACCCGAGGAAACCAAGGGTCGTCCATTTCAACAGGTTGGCCCCTACGCTGGAAACCATGACCAAGTTCGCACCCTCAAGCCACCGGAGGATGATATGACGTTCGAAGTTTATGTCCTTGTATTCAAACGGGCAGAAAGTTCTACATGGGGTTACTAGAGATGAGTCACGAGACCTTTTCGAGGTGCCTGCTGACTACGCACTAGCGCACTGTGTGGCAGAAGATCTTCGAATGTCCAGGGCATCGCCGTAGTGTTCTCCAAGAAATTTGGTCAACTCAAACACGCGGGAGCAGAATCCAGAAGTTGGTGGGGTGCTGCAGCTGAAGAAGGCCAGAGAAACATCTACTACCTAGTTACCAGAGGCATTCCCAAGATAAACCGTCCTATGAAGATGTCTGGAAGAGTCTCACCAAACTAAGAGATACTATGGTGGACCAGAACCTGGTGGATCTAGCAATTCAAAATTATCCTGTGGTATTGATGGGTTGGACTGGAGAGTCATAAGAAGTATGCTGGAGGCGATATTCAGATCCAGCGGCGTCAAGATTTTGGTTTGCTGTAACCCTCTTCCACGACCGATCATGAAGACCGTGGAGTGTTACTTCATCGAACTTCACGGTGCAGATATGAAGTCATGCAGATATCGTCACACTCCAAGGATGAAATTTCGGACAGAATGTCTTTAAGAAGGGCAATGTAACGAACCTAGGCCGGACCTGTCGCCTCGCGCGTTGCCGTCGACAGCGATGAGATCATCCCCGGAGATATTCGAGAACCATCCAGTCGCTCTGCCACGGAAAACAACGGTCAATATTGGAAACAATTGGAACATGCCAGAATTCGAAACATCGAGAATGCTGTATCGGAGATAAATAGGCGACCCTCAAGTGGAGTCAAAACAGTCTGAACGAGCCCATACGATCGAGCTATACAGTGGAGTAGTAATATAAATTAAGTTGTAGATTAAGTGTGAAATAAATTAGTAGAAACCAAGTTAAGTTTATTTACGTTACAATAGGCTCGTTTCGACGTACATAAGGACCTCTAGGTTTGATGAATGAATTATGTGCAAGTAACGTTGTAGATAAACGTCGAAACATTTTAATATTTGGTGTTGTTCTTTCAGGATATAATTCACCATACCTTTGTTGTGTTTTGAACGAATTTCTATCTAGTTTTATGTACACTTCGTACATATCTCTCTTCTCTTCATTTGTGTATCTTACCATATCGAGTAAGTTGAATTGAAATTACTCAGGAAAGTATTTAATGACAAGTTCTTGTGACACAATAATGAACGGAGTGACAAATAATATGACATTTCTTGTTATGTTCTTTTTTATCCACGGCCTACTACTTGAAAATAATACATTCAATAAACCTAGAGTTGTGTGTATTTAAGAAAAAAGAAGTCTGTCAACGATATCAATGTTCTGACCCAAATTCAATTGAACCCAGAAAAAAAATCGAGAACTGTGGCCAGTGAATGCAATTTATCAAAAACTGCTGTTAATAAAATAGTCAAGAGACGCGAATACAATGATTTTAAATTTGAATACCAAGCCTTGCAAAAATTATATCGTAATGATCCCAAAATAAAGTACGATTCTGTAATTTGTTTCAACGGAACAAATGACAAATCCAACAATGATGATTCCTCGCGAGAAGATTGAGAATGCATTGGAAGGTATTCAAGGAGACGAAATAAGCAAATGTATAAGAAGTATGGGTTCCAGAACCGCAAAGTGCAGTTTACAAAATGGTGGACATTTCGAACACTCACTTCATTGATGTTCATCATTTACTTTCGAATAATCATTTGATTTTTCTTTCATTAAATGATAGTTTCGTTTAATTATTATGAATTAGGTTTTTCACCTCTTGAAATTTGTAAATAATTATTACTTGTTTCTTGCTCTGATTCTGTTACGTTCCATTCAGTTGAAGATGAGTAAGTTGATTTTCTTATCGAAATGTATTGCATGTTGTTAATTAAACTAAAGGTACCTAAATGTAATACAGATCCGACCCAAAGAAATTTGGATAAGGGTCAAAATCACCTGAAAATCAACTTTGAATGACATTGTATGATATATCGTTCAATTTAGCGTTAAAAGTTATTTCGAAAAGTGTCATAAAATATGCAGGTCCGTATTGAAAAAAATGAGGTTGAGGGTGGCCTAGAGCGTACGAAATGTTGGATACAAAATCTGATTATATCAAAATGAGGATAATTCACTGTCGAATGAAAAACTCCCGTGACATTTTTTGATAATATTCGAAATACAGATTTTCTCGATTTGTTTGAATTGCTTGACAATGCTTCTATGAATACAACTTTTTCTCCATTTGACCGACCTTCTAACTCTTATGGTTTAAAAGTTACAAATACAATCCCATTAAGAAAGTGGCCACTCTGTATATATATATATATATATATATATATATATATATATATATATATATATATATATATATATATATATATGGAAACTCAAACAACGTTGTCTCTTCCGATTTCGGAGGTGACAACGTTTTGCCTTGTTCTTTGGCCAGATAGGTTCTAGAGGATCCAAGGATCATCATATTAAAAATTTGTCACTAGGACCCCATTCTACCCATTCAAATAGTTCTGAGTTCAACCATATATCACTGATGCTAGCGTTGTTTTCATTTGGGGTTCGATTTTTGACGTTGTCACTTCTGTTAATCAGCGGATGTGTTGTCACCTCTTTTAAAACCAGGCAAGGCTCAACAACCATCGAAAATATGTTCAAATACGAGTTCATCGGCTAATCCTAAATGTATTATATTATAATATTCTATTTTTAGATGCTATGACTGGCTGAGATACAACATCAGCAATGTTCCGGAGGGGTGAAACAACAGTTTTTAAATTGTTTGAGAACCAAGATTCAATTAAATGTGCAAATGTTCTTGAAAATATGAACTCTGCTCCAGAAATTAACCAACGGAATTCGCTTTCTTCTTTCTGTATATGGAGCTAAAAAAAAAGTACTTGCATGATAAGTTTCTTTTGCAAAATATTCACAAAATAAAAGCGTGTGCAATCAACTTCGGCTTCTGCTAACCAATATTTGTATCGAGTATATAACCAGGTTAGAGGGTGCCTCGGTAATCAACTGGATCCAGGAAAATGGGGTTGGAAGCTAATTGATGATGTATTGGAACCAATTCACACTCACTTCCACCCGCATCAGAAAAGCTCCTTGATACTCTTTTTTGAAGTGCAAAAAGGGGGGTTATTCGAAATGCGACTCAGAAAAATAGGTTCATTTTGTTCACCAGCATGCACCAGTTGTCAAGGCTAGGCGTGTTCAAATGTTGAATCTCCAACAGAAGAAGATCCTTACATCAACGACGAAACAACTGATGTATCGATGTTACAACAATTTACGTCGACTCAGGAAGATGGAGAAGAAGAAGAATAAGAAAAAAGAAGAAGGATATGGAGGAAGAGAGGAAGAGAAGAAGAAGAAGAAGAAGAACAACTTGGAAAAAAGACCCGACATTCTATCAAACTTCAGTAAAATAGACCGTGGAGTAGGCCTACCAGGAAATCAACGTTGAAAAATACGCGCAAAATACACTACCTCATAGGTGGCATGGAAACGTGTGCATATCATAGAGAATAGAACTTTTGTGAATTTCAGAATCCCTTTCTCTCAGAGAATGTGAATCTATGAGAAAAATGTGTGGAGACAAATTTTTTTTAGATAATTGCATGATCTACAATTCTTGTTTGAACTATTTGATTATAAAACTAACCGTTTTGCTAAAAATTCCATTTTTGCGAATTTTGACCTTGCATTAATTTTTTTGCACAAATGGAATCGGTGGGGACTTACCACAATGTCATTGTAATGGTGTCCCTAACGTTCATGTTGATTTTCAGCTCCATGGGAATTTATGAAAGGGTGTTTGTCTATTTTGACCGGATCATGAAATCGAGTGTGGAAGTCATGGTGCAGTTTTTATTCAACCAGAACTATGAATATTTCCAGAATGTTTCATTCCATCATTATTCTTATCTTTTCAAAAATGTTCGAATATCTGGAATCGAGATGTTGAGATAATAACAGCATTCCTAATTCATATATGGAGTTCATTTCGCTCCCCATTCAATACAATCCCAATCTTTCCCCAATATATCTCATGATTATAGTATGAGATGAAATGCGAGTTGCGGATGTTCCATTCCAAGTCGGGAAGATATTGGTATTGCTGTATGAATGTTGTAATGAAAATATATGGATGATGTCGATATTTCATTCCGTTCTCCTTGAAATTCATTTACCAAAACCGATATGAATTTTTCAGTGAATGAAAACAGCAAATATAGGAGAAAAATACGAGGGAACGGCCAGTGGGAGGGGTAGATCTCAGAATTTATTGATTTTGGTATTGACAAACAAAAACAGCATTTCTATTTTCGTATAAACCATAAACTTTTCAATCAAAATCTGGTGAATGATTGAAATGTTCCTGAGAGCTTCCCAAATGAAAGATGAGATGTTCTCACAATACTGAATTTTCACAGAAAGGATTAGATGCGGAATTGCAACCTATTTATTGTGTTTCCAAGGAGACAAGAAAGTAGACAAGTTTTATATTTCCTCGAGGTTGGATCTATTGGCAATTGTCAATAATTCCAACCTCAGAGAATAATACAAATTTTCTGCTTTGCTTGTCTTCTTGGAGACACCATAAACAGGATTCAGTTTCACATCTGATGCTTCCTGTTACAAGATTCCTGTCACAACTAAACTTGAAACATCACAATGTGATTCGGTAAATTTAGATTCAGGATTAAGCAATTGCAAAACAGGATATTTTTGTAAAATACATTTATATTTCCGAATGCCTGTTTCTTTGAGAAATGTTTCCAGTTGCCTTTGTTGAATCAGAAATCTGTCGAACTAATATTGCATAATCTTTCACGATTCTTCTGAAAATCCCGTCAATCCTAAGAATCTCCTAACTTTCTGCATTTTCTTGGTGTATAAATTATAAATTTCTCAAATTGCTTTTAATTTTGCTGCACTCGGTTGAAGTTTATCTGTACTCAGTTGAAATTCAAAAAATTTCACGTACCCTTTACCGAACTCACATTTATTCAGCCAAGAAATTAGTGTAACATTTCTGACTGCAGTGAACACTTCATATAGTTTATTCAACACATCGGTCCAGTATTTTGGACCTACCAAAATATCATCTAGGTACGATACAGCTTATGTGTTTCTGAATGTTCCTGAAACGAGCGTCATTGGTTCGGAAAATTCAAATGGCGTATTCACAAGCCTCAAACATGATCTTCGACTTTCTGCGGTTCCGTTCGGTGTAATGAGAGCTGTTTTTGCTCCTGATTCCTCGTTTCAAAAACATGTGAGTATTCCGTCATTAAGTCCAATGTGGAAAATATTGTACAACCTGTGAGTGTTTGAAAGCAAACCTATAATGAGAAATGGGGAAAAATCCAACAACCGTTTGACTGTTAAATTTTTGAAATTCCACAACAAGTCTTTTTTCCGGGACTTTTTGAAACTAGAATGAGTGGTGATGCGTATGACGAAGTTATGTCCCACACGATCTCGCAATCACGCTACTCATCAACAATGTCTTTGATTATTTTGCGATTTTCAAAATTACAACGATAAGGTTTTGCCCTAACTGGTTGATTATTGTCCGCAATATTAATTTTCATAATATTGAAATTCATTAATAAGTCCCAAGAGTCTATTAGTATCGAAAATATCGACAGACTCATATTATTCAATATTTTAATAGTGATAGGTGAACACTTACCATCACTGATGAATAACCATTCGGATAAATTGATTTATTGAAAATATGAACAGGATGTTCATAAAATCAGATGTGGAGAGATAAACTTTAGTCACTATCTCCATCGTCAAGATAACCTCTTGTGGGGTATTCATGTGAAAAGGGAAACATTCTCAATTGAATATTGATAGAAAATTTTTTTTTATCCAAAAAATTTTTTCTTAATGTAGATATTCTGAAAAAGCCCTAACTCAAAAGAAAAAATCTGAAATAGAAAATCAAATAACTATCTGAATGAAAATGCAAATTTTCTATCTCAGATTTTTTCTTTTGAGTTAGGGCCTTTTCAGAATTTCTATCAATATTCAATTGAGAATGTTTCCCTTTTCAACATTCCGATAAATTGTTACCTCTCACTTCACTAAGACGATCTCCAGCTTTTACATCTATGTCTCAATAAGTGAATAAGTGAAAAGGATCCTGATTTATTCCCGATTTCCTCTTCAATAAAATTCATTTTTCCTTCCCGTAATATGAAGTTTTGTTCTGATCAACTGTTTCTCTCGACTTACTTGCTTCCACTTCAGATTTGGAACGGATCTTATTTTTGAAAGAATGAAGTTTATCTCCTCACGGAAATATTTTAAAATTATGGAAACTTATTCCATCGACTGTGCAATATCTGGACTATCACAACCTCAACTTCTTCCTAAACATCGTCCAACGTGAGCTTCACCTTGGTCAGCATCGTGCAATGTGTCAGTTGATTTCCACCATAATCATATAATTTTCGATCGATGGGAGTGCATAGTGATCCAGCGTCAATCAATACTCCATGTTTCAGGGTACAAACTGCGCTACCTGGTTCAATGAAACCAGAAACAGTAGAATTGGCATTTAAATTAATATCGCTTGTGGATTTTCCGCTGATTCACCCTGTATACAACATTTTTGTCTTCTATTAATGTTTGGTTTCAACAACTGTTTCATCGGAACGATTAGGTATATTTCCTGTGAAAGATTTTTACTTGTATTCCCCGACGTTTAACCGACAGAGAGATGTGGATACGAAGGACAATTTATCTTTAAATGTCCCGCTTGCTTACTTTTATAAAATCTTCTACGTGCACCACCTTGTATAGAATCAGTTGCAGTGCCCTGTACATAATTATTTGTAACACCCTGTACAAAATTGTTTGGTCTTTTTCGTGCAAAATTGAAACTACATTGTCACTTTCATTTTCTTCGACAGTTCTGTCAGTTCTAGGATTCGATTTGTAAGTATTTCTATGAAACTGCGCTGAATCTTTTATCTTTGCTGAGGCTGGTTCAATCTGCTATTATTGAGTAGAATGCGAGTACCATTGATTCCTACGAAATCTTTCAATCGCATAATTCATGTGAGAGTTCATCTATAACCCCAGATGTTTCTTATGTATAAACAATTAGACTGCCTTTCTTTTATCGAATTATATCCAAGAATTTTACACAATGAAACTTTATCATGAAAGTAGAAAAATATTGGTTCATTTTCACCTTCAATTCTTTATTTCATTCTTTCCCAAGTTTGATCTTATTGATTTTCATATGGAATTTGCTTGAACTTCACTTTGAAATCGTCAAATGTTCAATTCATCGATTTATGAAACCATTTCTTTGCTTACCTGTCAAGTGAATTGAGCAGTTTTCAATTGATATTCTGATGTCCATTCATGCAATATTGCTGCATTTCCGAGTCTTGTTAGCCAGTCCATTGCTGCTTCTTCCATACAACTCTCCCCATTGAAATAATGTGACTGAAATCCAGCATAACATGAAATGGGGTGGGTTCCTGTACGGTTTGCACATTTTGTTTCCCCGGCAATTTCGAAAATGTATCTCCACAGGTTAAACGATTGTTTCATCATAACCACCATATGCATCAATTGTCTATAAATTTTATTTTTTGTCATATTATTCTTGCATATTTTCTTACTCGTTTCCTTTTATTTTGTTATACACAAATTCAAAATGTTTCTTTACTTCGCGTTCGTCTGAGTTCACCACTTCTGCAATATTTGGATCCTTCCAACGTTCTGTTAACTGGCTGAGCTCTGGGTAGAACGTTATTGACTAACTTCAGCACGAATGAACTTATAGGAAAATAACTCGGAACCTTATTTGTAATGAAAATTCAATCTGTCACATTGGCTAAACAACTGCTACCCTCCTGATAAAACATTCACAACCTATCTATGACAGTGTCTTCTGAAATATATGTTAGGTGGATATGAATATATATATATATATATATATATATATATATATTATATATATATATATTTTATATATATATATATATATATATATATATATATATATATATATATTATTTATATAACAAAACTCGCATACAATTTTCCTGAGACTACAATTATGATTGAAGATATGATTTCAATATTGGGATGGATATTTCATCTGTAATAGTTTATGAGAATGTGACATATGAATTATTCGAACGATATTAAGAACTCTGCTAGTTTTGTGAGGTGGCTCTAATTCAATGGTGATAATGTTGATGGACCTTTGAAAAACGGTAAACGCCTTGATGGATTTCCGGAAAAATGACTCAGGAATCACTCAATACTACAAATTCGAAGCTTTTTTGCATGCTTCATATTAACTTCCATTTTATATTTGTATGTAGATATGTAAGGAAGCTTTCATTTAGTTTCCCTTTGTTAGTTCGTTAGTTAGGGTCAAATCTTGCAAGTGAATTTTGAACGAATTCTACTCGTCCTATTAATTTGAAATTTGCAGGTGCCGGTAAAAATGCACTATGTATGTTTTCTTCAAGAAAAAATGAAATGGCGGCTCAAAAATGTCGCACGAAATGTGTAATTATTGTCAGATTTGATTCAAAATTGGTATGTTGGGGTTTTTGAGGTTGGAAATCATGACATTTTTGTCAAAATTCATGAATTCAAATTTGCGGCCCCAAGGTGGAGGACGAGTTTTGTGATTATGGTCCGATTCTATTGAAAATTGGTATGTAGGGGTTTTCAGGTTCGGAGATTATTAACTTTTTGTCGAAATCTATAAATTTAAGTTGGCGACTTCAGAATGGCGGACGAATTTGTGATTATAGACATAAACAGATTCTATTCAAAATTGATGTATGGAAGTTTCAGGGGTCGGAGGTCATGATTTCTTCCAGCTCGAATCTTACAGGGAAGAGACCTTGTGATAACGATGCTCTACTAGAAATTTACAGATTATAGCGAATCTATTAGAAAGCAAAAAATAAAAAAACAATAAAAAACCTTCTCAAAGACAAGCTTTCATTCAAGCGGTGTACTGAACGTATGAAATAAGTTTAAATTTATCGCTGATAATGATTTAATAATTTTTTGTTGAACTATTTGGTTTCAAGAACTTGTCGCGCGAATTGTAATCAAATTAATACTTCGACAAGTTCTTACTCACCAACCAACAACTGCCCACTCAAATTAATTGGTTTTTGAAACCGAATAATTCAACAGAAAATAATTAAATCATTGTCAGTGATGACTTAAACTTATTTTATACCTTGAATAAAAGTTTGTCTTCAAAAATGTTTTCCATTAGTTATTTCATTTCCAAACATTTTTGGAGTCATTTTTTTAAATATGTTGCATTGTTGTTATATACCGTCATAAGCGTGTCACTTCGGAGTGATAATCAAGGATCCTAATCTTCCCAATTTCTGGGCAAATGCTCAAAACCGCTCTTTTGCCAATTGTTCATCCCTGTGTATTTTTTTGGTTTCATAAAATTCATATATTTTCTATTAATTTTGGAAAGCCAAAAGATTATATTTTCACTTCATTTATGATCAATATTGAGAATGAACTTTTTATATCTCCCCAATGGAAGTGTTCTTTCCTACGATACATCAATATCTTGTGGAACACACGTAAAACTTCAAGACCAAGAGCCTGTGTTACTTTTTTACGTATCATAAGTTCACGCACCCTGACCACTTATGGTATCGATGTCGACGATGCTTCAGACATCCTCGCCATTCATTTTTCTTGAGACGGATAATCCAGTCAATGGGGACTAAAAAAGGCCACCACCCCATAGAAGATGGGATAGAAAGGATTCTGATATATGTTGGTAAGTTCCAGATCGAATAAAAATCCAAGTGGGGAAATCGTCGCGGTCCGCCATCTTTGAATAAAGGCACAAAAAATTTTTTCCCTACACAATAAAGAATTTGAATAGGACAGAGTCCCCAATTTTTTTTAAATTTCTATGTTTTGTTACTTTGATTTGTAACGGCGGAAACGAGAACAATCTTCCAAACAATCGTCCAACTCAATCTTTTCAGAATAACATTATATAGCGAAATCTTCTTCAAATTGAAGTGATTTTCTTGTTGCGTATACTTTTTTTTACTGCCACTCTGGAATGATTTTATAACTCGGAGATAATAAAATCAATGTTTGTTTGAAGGTTGTAGACGATATGGTAACTTGATTACTATCGTTTCGGACGTCCATCGTCCTAATGTTTTTAGAAGGTTTTCACGACGTTTCGAATGCTTGTATCTGCAATCGTCTTCAGGTGAATACTGACAAGGGGAACAGAGGGCCCTAAAAATTCTACAAAAGGATTCATCCATAAAGATTCTTCCAGCCGATAAAGGAAACGCCACAGTTATCATGGACACCACAACATATGATGACAAGATAGAGTCGTTACTCCACACAGGGAACTATGAACTCTTGAAGAAGGATCCGACACCCACTATAGAAAGGAAGATCTACAACACTCTGAGGAAATTCAAACACTTCATTCCAGACAACGAACGATCACATCTAACGCCACACTACAGCAAACCACCGCTTCCGAAAATCCACAAACCAGACATGCCACTGAGACCGATCACCAGCTCACGGAACTCACCAACCTACAAGTTATCGAAATACCTCCTACTGATACTACAACCCTTACAAGGAAATGGCAGTTCATACGTTGAGAATTCCAAGCACTTCGTTGACACCATCACAGATGTTGAACTTGGACCAGAAGATCGTTTCATCAGCTCCGACGTGGAGAGCCTTTACACCAATGTCCCTATAGAGGAATCTCTCAGTATCATCAAAAGGAAACTCGAAGAGGATGACCAGCTGCACGAGAGGACTGACCTTCCTACCCACGCAATATTGGAATTACTGCAGTGCTGCCTACAGAACTCATATTTCCAGGAAAAGGACCGATTCTTCTCTCAAGTCGACGGACTCCCAATGGGATCTTCACTTTCTCCAATCATCGCCAACATATACATGGAGTGGTTCGAGGAATTGGCTATACGGGAGGCAGAATACAAACCAAAGCTGTGGTTGAGGTACGTGGATGACACCTTTATTATATGGAATCACGGAGACGAACATCTCCAGGATTTTTTCTCAGGAATCAACAGAATCAGGGATTCGATCAAGTTCACGATGGAGATGGAAACCAACAGTGCCTTACCCTTCCTCGATGTGAACGTTGAGAGAATAGGCAATGAAATTCGCACCTTCGTCTACAGAAGAAGACACATACAGGGCAGTACCTCAGTTACAGCTCCAACCATCCTAGTTCGACGGAGAGAGGGATCGTGAGAACATTGGTGGAGAGAGCGACGCACATATGCAATGACGCGGAGTCACTAGATGCCGAATTAAACCACATCAGAGAGGACCTCCACCGGAATGGATATCCCAAGAAACTCCTAGAAGAAGTATTGAAACAACTCCGGAGAACGAAGACATCTGAAGAGCACCAACAAAGCACAGTGATCTGCCTTCCGTACATCAGAGGTGTCTCCGAGAAGATCAGAAGGATCGGAAACAAGTTCAACATCAAGAGCTGCTTCCAATCCGGCAGTACTTTACGGAGTTTCCTGACCAAGACCAAACCTGACAATAAAAATGAAATCAGTAAGAATTGCATTTATGAAGTTCCATGCGGATGCGGAGATTCCTACATTGGAGAGACAAAGAGACCGTTATCGGTAAGATTGGATGAGCACAAGAAATGGACTCAACGTGGAGAAACATCAAAATCGGGAATCGCTGACCACGCCTGGACTGAGCCCCATCGAGTTCTATGGGACGACGCAAGTGTTCTACATAGAGAGGAGCATTGGTTCAAACGAAAGTTCAAAGAGGCCGCCTACATCGAAGCCAATAACGCCTTTAGTCAACCAAGCGTTGAGATCAAGAACGTATGGAAACCCCTGATTGCTCTTTCTGGCGGGCTGCAGAGGCGCGAAACTTCACGCACCACCACACAGCGCGAAATTACACGCACCGCTGCACATGGCGGAATTGCACGCATCATTGCGCCGACAGTCATATAAATTGGTAAGTAGCACCTAAACTTGTCAGTATTCACCTGAAGGCGATTGCAGATACAAGCATTCGAAACGTCGTGAAAACCTTTTAAAAACATTAAGACGATGGACGTCCGAAACGATAGTGATCAAATAAAATCAATGTTGTCGATGAGCTGGTATCTTTTACGTAAAATTG
Organism: Gonioctena quinquepunctata; assembly: GCA_018342105.1. Classification (NCBI taxonomy): domain Eukaryota; kingdom Metazoa; phylum Arthropoda; class Insecta; order Coleoptera; family Chrysomelidae; genus Gonioctena; species Gonioctena quinquepunctata. The sequence continues at coordinate 12,851 of JAFIRS010006758.1, read as the reverse complement.
TATGGCATTATTATGATTTTTTCTAGTCATTGTCTGAGAAGTACGTTCAATATATACGTCACTTCGATTCAAATGTAGTCAGTGTTTTGGATGGATATTGATCTGATGGTGACAAGAAAAATACGGAGAAGCAGATGTCTGCGGAAGTTTTTTTCGATTAGACAATGCCGGTTCAAGTTTCTCAGAAACATTTTTGGCCAATGAATAATATAAATCCCGTCTGATTTCGATGCAGACAAAAAAATTCAAATGGGCTGCTTTTACTGTAAAGCAGGCTGAAAAAGATGCTGATCTCGTGATTGTCAACACAGCGATTTCTTTCTGTTCATTATTCAATGCTATTTTCATCGTTGGCCTTCGATTTTCTGTTCGGCTGACAGTATTATGCTAATCCAGAACAATCAATAGAAGAGGAAAAACTGCTTGGAGTGTGTATTCCGCGAATAGTTCAAAAGTGAGAGAAGCAGCCAAAGTTTTCACATTCGGTTAGCGGCTGTGACACATCATCCCTTTTGAACTGAGAAAAAAACATTTTTTCCTCACTTGCAGAAAACCAGATCGCTCCATGCCGTCGTTGGCACCTTCAAAGGTGAGAATGACAAACCAGACGCTGCAGCCCACTTTCTCGTTGCTTTGAATGGTGGCAACTGGGAAGAGAAAACTTCAGGAGAAGTACGCTAGCAACATTTCGCCAAATCTACAGTGGAAAGCAAATTCCACCTAGCTTCTCACCACCACCGGAGGACGCACGGTACCATGCATTTAAGACCTACCCCAAGTCTAAAAATAATGTCGAATAAAAAACAAACAACCGACTGGGTCCAGAAACTCGGTACCAATGGGCTCACTTCAGTAACAATATCCGAGGAAACCTGCCCCAGCTACCTTTTTGAATGTAATTTCATGCAATTGTAAGAAGGGATGCGGTGGAGGGTTCAAGTGCTCCGTTGTATGCGGATTTTGCAATGCTGAATCATGCGAGAATGCACCAGAGGTTATCATCGATAGCGACGACAAAGATGAGTCAATGATATGGATGAAAGCCTAGATTCTCAGTGAGGAAAGTGGTTAAGGTATGACACTGGCAACGAAGACGATTATGAATACATCAACATCTACCGACCAGGACCATCGAAAAGGAATAAATTACAAAAATATTTTCGGGACATGAATTACGGAATAAGATCAGTACTCAATTGCGAAAAAAAGAACATCTGTGGAGTAGGCCTACTGGTGATACCATAATTCAAAAAACGCGTCATTGACTCTTCTCCATGCTGGTGTGGAAAGAGTTGACTTTGGATCCACAAAATTGTAATTATATAGTAAATAGAAACAAATAATTCCTCAAAATGAAAAAATCCAGCAGTTGGACGATATTTTGGGAAAATGTTTACGTTTCCAACGCTGTAACTCGTTACACATCGGACTTGTTAATACAAAAAAATTAGGGAATTTGGTCTTTTTTTGAATTGGTATGGTATTCTTGTCGTAGGTTCAACCTTCGAGGAATAATTCAGATTTTTTTTTTGTAATTTCAATCCAAGATGGCGGAACGCGCCGACTTCTCCTATCGTTTTATATTCATCGTGACTGTTCTCACTGTTACAGAAAGGGGATGAATATAAAGTTTGATTTGAACGATTTTACTGGTTAATGAGTTCACAGTTAACTGAATACAACATGGTGGATGAAAGATTAGCGCCCTCTGGTGGATGTTGAAAGGGTTCACTGTTAATAGCGGACAGATAACTGAAAATTAATTTGATCTGCAATAGGTAGGTAGAAGAAGTACTTGTCGATGTGGAAAAATGGCGTTAGTGTGAGTGGGATAGCTTCCAAATGAATTATTGTAAGTCAATTTGGTCGTTCACACATATTGAGGATCCAGACTTCACATTTCATAGATTTCCAAGATTTATAAAATGTTTGGTTTAATTCTTTTATGTGAAATGTGAAAATATTCTCCGTTTTGGAGAATTTGTGTGGCCTCACTGAATTAAATGATTGATGAAGGTATGAGTTGACGCAATATTTTTTTCTTATCACGATTTTTATTTAAGGTTCTAACGGGTTCAGATATGCGTTCAGAAAATTTTCTATATATTCTTTCTACATAGGATGCTGGACATTGAGGACAATTTAATGGATAAACACCAGACTTATCCCAAGGGTTAACTTTGTCTTCAACATAAACCAATTGTCTCTTCATAGAGACATTGGATTCAAAACTCATTTGATACTTGAAAATTTCTAATAATTTGTGGGAAAAAGTGTTGAGATACGGGAATGATCTGTGAATCAAATTAGGTTTTTCTGGGGATAACAGATAGCGGTTTAGAAATTTGTTCCTGTGTTTCAAAAACGTAAATAAATGAAGTTGAAGGGAATCATTATTGTTTATAATGTTGAGTTCATTTGCAAAATCATCATTATCAAGAGAATTATTGAATTCTCTGTGAAATAAACTATGGAAGAGAGATAAGGAAGAAGGTTCTCTGAAAATGCTGACTTCTAGTTTTTCCATTTCTATGTATTCTAGGAAGGGGATGCTGTGGTTAACTTCAATTCCGTGTGTGAATTATACTGAGTTAGGTATGGCATTTATGAAAAGAATATTGTTTTTTAAATCTTGTTTTGAGCCATCAAAGAAAGCAATACAATCCTATTCCTATTCCCAGAACTCCACCCAGAGCTTAATGAACTACTTTGACACAAATGGATATAAAAATTTGCAATAAAATGAGTCTTCAACTTGGCGTTCATAATATATTTTTAATGGAAGAACAGCCCTATTTTATAATTGTTGAATCTTTACAGACTTCATCATCACTTACAAAACAAAAATGAATCAATCGTAATCTGGCGATTTTGAATACTCGACAGATCATTCTTCGATAAGTCCCGTTGATGTTTCGAAGCGTTGACATTCTTCTTTGGGAAGAGGTTTCGTGAAAGCATCAGCTGTCATATGGAAAGTTCCACAATAAACGAATCGAATTATATTACTATCAACCAAATCTCGTAGATAGTGGAATCTGATATCGATAATTTTCGTTCTGCAACCTTGATTGTCTTCATAAAAGACCGTTTACTTTCACAAGGTATTCTGAAATATTCTACAGGTCTTCTAGACCAAACCACTTCCTGGCTTGCTGAGGCAGCTGATATATACTATACCTCTGCGGATGATCTGAATTGAGGATTGCTTCTTGCTAGCCCATAATATAGGATTATTCTCAAGTAGTAGAATGAAACCAGCTGTAGATTTCCTATCCCAATTAGGATTAACATATCCCTTCAGAGTCAAGTTAGTATTCGAGCTGAATATCAATTTATTTTCACTCAGTCCTTCGAGGTACTCGAGTACCCTCTTGGCTGCACCCCAATCATTCTAACTTGTCTGACTGACCTGTCTGCACAGCTAGAATATATCCGAACAGGTTGTAGTTAAACCCCCACTTTTTCCTATATTTTCTATTATTGCGAAATATTTGGGGATTTGTAACAAACATACATTATACTTTATTCCTTCGTTTTGTTATGGAGGCACTTGTCATTTTCACTGTGTTAAAGCTGCAATTGACAACAGTATCTGGAAAATTGTTGTCTCATCACAGTATTATTATAGTCCTCTTCGTATTTTTGGGTGTACCCTTTGGCGGCTTAACGAGCCTTATATCTCATCATCTCACTATTTGAATTAATTTTTGTTTAAAAATTATTTAATTTGATAATCCTTTTGTCTGGAGTTACTCGGTCAGCTTCCATACATCTTTATTCCTGAATGATTCAATTTCATCTTCAATAGCATTTATCCATTTCAATTTTCCATTTTGTTTCAAGCATTATCTCTCATGATCCTCAATTGTTACATATGGCGCAAAGTTTTATACTACAAAAATGATCTATATTTCACAAGAAATTATTTATTTTGTCATTTCGAACTCCAAGCCAGTAGGATATGAACTGACGTAATTGTTTCCCACGATGCACACTTTGATTTGTTATTGAATGAGATAGCCTGGAAAATGAAAAACTAGTGATTCCGAATATTTCCATTCATTTCATACTACAAAAATGATCTATATTGAATATGAAATTATTCATTTTGTCATTTCGAACTCCAGCCAGTAGGATTGAACTGACGTAATTGTTCCCACGATGCACACTTTGATTTGTTATTGAATGAGATAGCCTGGAAAATGTAGAACTAATGATTCATAATATTTCCATTCATTTTCTCAGGAGGTCTTCCTTTATTATTTCCTGAAGATCTTCTCAAATACTGCAAACCTTCACCATCCAAATGTGTCGCTTCACTTCCAGTATCAGTATAATTCTCAGCAATTATCTCTTTCTCTTCAGTCATTTCTTTCCATTTGTTTGAAAAAACTTCTATTCCATCGTTTTCATCCAAGATTTAAGTAGATTCAGATTTCATCTTCAAACAATTAACAGTTCTACTTATTGATATTTCATCAGTTTCTGAATTCAGAACTCTATAACCATTGGAAGTTTCATTATATCCTACCAAAATTCCTGTTTGTGCGAGAGCATCCCATTTTGTTCTCATTTTTTAGGCACATAGGGATAGACAACACTACCAGAAGCTCTGATATGATGCTATCGTGACTTTTCTGAATTCCACAATTCGTATGGGGTACATTCAATAGCTTCTGTTGGAAAGAGTTTTTGAAAATAATTCGCTGTTGCAACTGCTTCAACCCCAATATTTATGCGGCAATTCAGCATCAAACATCATATCCTTCGCTGCTTCACATGAGGTTTGTTTTTTACGTTCTGTTATTCCTTTTTGTCCAGATGAATATGGAACCGTAGATCGGAAAAAAAACATTTCTTGTTCGATTGTTACTGGGATGGGCTCGCAGGTGTTCGGCTCTTCATTCTTCAGATGGAGTAGCTGGTATGTACAATCGATTTGCTTAAATTGTTCGATTGGCCTTCCATTGGTACAATAATACACTGGGTGTGTATTTTGGCATAGGGTGTTTTCGAACTGATGAACATTGCTTTTCATTGCCAGATAAGGTTTGGAGAAAATAAGGATGGTTGCGTTCTCGGTTGGTACGGAGTATAGGTGGTAGTATGAATAGGTTTCTGGGAACATAACTGGAAAATGAACGATAAGACTATTCGACTGTCAGAATGATATGATTCTCCTTCAAATTTCATAGTATTTATGATTCTAGAGTTAACGTCTCCAAATAATAGTTTTTCAGGTGAATGATGTTTTAAAGTATTTGAATGATGAATTGAAGATCTTCGATTTTTAATATGCTGTTATGAACAGTATTGATTCTTGCGAAGGTTATAGCATTTTCTAAGTTTGATAGTATCCTCAATAGAATATTTGAAATTGCATTCATTTGATCCAAAGAAGTTTTTGCTGTTATGTAACCGTTAAAGTCGAATTTAAGTTTTTCAAGTTCAGCATCGAGTTCGATTATTTTGGGTGTTATCATTTCTTCATTTTGCTTAAATAGCGAGAGAGGTATTGTAATCATCGATGTTTTTTGTTGTCAATGGAATCTGCCTGTTGAGGGTGGTTGCAATATTGTTTTGATTTGATTTTAAAGTATTGATTACATCATCATATCTTTTGCCGTCTTCGGCTTCTAAATTACCAAAAATTGTTTTGAAAACTGTACCAATTCCATTGAATATACCCCTTTTCGATCCTTTGTTTGGGTTCAGAAAACTAAGTTTTTGTTCTCAAGAGTCAACTGGAAAGAAATATCATTTTTGAAATTTTTCAATTCTTCCATATAAAAGCTATTTTTACTCTGAATTAAAGATTTGACATTGTTCCATTGTTTACTAATTTTACGAAATTCTTTTTCTATGGGTTCTAGATCATAGAAATGAATGAATGTATGAACTAAATTTCGTAATTTTGCATTTCCCAATTTGTAGGGTAGGATGCCAGGATTTGAGGAGAGGCTGGTTACTTTAATTTCTTGAGCTTCGTTGATTGCCGCCAGGGCGAGAAGAATTCTGTGAAGTGATTTTATCCTGATCAGGAAGGGGTCTTCTAAGATTATTTTTATGATAGGTTTGTAGGGTTTCATTCGAGGGTTTATTAGTTTTACTGTTATTTCTTCATTTTTATGTAGAAGGTGAGTTCTAAATCGATGGCTAATTTTAATTCGTGCCCTAGTCTTGTGGTTAATTAGTTTTTTTGGGTTCGTAGATCAGTGGTTTTTGTCTAGTTTCGTTGATACCATGATGATTAGTTTTACCTTCGTGGCACAATTCTACCATTTCGACTTGTTCTGTGGATTTGAAGTCTTCGACTACATTATTACAAAAAATTAGTTTGAAGGCAGAGTTTTTGAATGTGTCACTAAGAACTCTACACAATTTTGGAATGAAAGCTTGTTTATCCAAATTTATTGCAAATGTTTTGTTTGTGGAGGTTAATTCTTTGAATGTCTGTATAATATCGTGTTCGAAGTTGTCTTCTGATATTTGAATTGAAGTTCTCATTTTGTTTTCAAATAGGCGTTTCATTTTTGGGAACCCTAGGAAATGAAAAACTATTTTCAGAAACAACTGATTTTGGAAATACTTGATAGGAGTTTCTGATATTGGAATAACGAGAGTCGGTTTTTCGTTACAGGTATGTACAGTCTTGTTTTCATCTTCGTCTCTATTTTCAGGGTTAGTTTCGTCAATTCGTAAATCAGCGTCATCGAGATTTGAATTTTCGTCAATGTTTACATCTATCGATTCTGTGTCAATTTCTTGGTCTTTGTTGGTTTGATCATCTGATGGAGGGGGTTTTTGTAATGAAAATGTTTCATTGAAATTTTGCATATATTCGAAAATAAATTCTGAATTAGGCGTGATAAATCTTGAATTTGAGAAGTCTAATTGTACGGTTAGTGATTGGATGAGATCGATTCCTATTAGTCCATCAAAAACATTGTGAAATTTATAAGCGTAGAATTTCATAATTTTATCTTCGTTAAATTCCACAAAACTAGGTATGGTTACTGAAAATTCATGCTTTGAAGCAGAGAAGGAGTTCGAAACGACAAAAGGATCACGAATTTTGTATTTTGAAAAATAATCTTCAATTATTTCGGGATCTAAAAATGATAGTAGTTCCTGTATCGATGAGCAATTATGGGGGTGGATTTTTGATATTGATGAACGGTAGTTGTTCTTTGTCAAATGAGTTGTGGAGTTCGATGATCATGTTTGTGTGTTCAGATGGATATTCGTCATTTTCAGCAGAGGAATTCTCTGAATAATCATATGAGGGATCTAAGGGACATTATTCATCGGGGTTGGGAATATCAAGATATTCGGTATTGTATAGTTCTTCGGGAACCCATTTACGATTTTGGTTTATGGGTTGATTTGTACTGAACTGTCTAGTGGTAGTACTCATCGGGGTAGGTTTGTATTGATTAGGATTTGAGTTTGGATTGGGTTTCCAAACGTTTTTTGGTGGGCCAAAAACTTGTTGGTTACTTGAGAATCTTCGACTGAAATTTGGCCTCGGCTGGACATCGATTGGTCCCGTCGGGAAAGAAGGTTTATATTGTGATGAGAAATTTTGCTGAGGGGTATTGGAAAATTGAGGGTTTTGGTACCTGAAATTCTGGTTGAAATTTAGAAATGTTCTTTGTTGATTGGTTTGAAATGGCCTAGGAGAGCTTTGATTTTGATGTATTGGGTGAGATTGTTTCCTTACTTGTACATTGGAATGTGGATTGGATTGATTCGGAGAAAAAGAATCTTGTAAATATTTAATATTGTCTTCTTTCCTCATGAAATTGATTGCTTCTAGCATAGTTTTATGTTCTTCAGTTCTAACCATTACACCTATGGGTTTTTTTTAGCCCCGCTAAAGGGACTTCAAGGGCCTGTTGGTTATACATGCCCTGTTTGAATTTCCTAATATTTATATCAGGTTCGTGAATAGCAAGATAATTTGAAATTGTATTGAGCAATTTCCTCACTTTGTCATGGAATTGGTATGGAGTTTCGTTCGTTAATTGTCTCGACAGACAGTTTTCATTCCTCGGATCACTGAAGTTACGAATAAGTTCCTTTTTAATTCCATTATTAACACAACTTATATTCACAACTTCCCGTGCTGGACCTTTCAGTTTGCTAATTATTGTTCTGAATATCATTACATTTTGGTAATCTCCTGAATTTTCATTATTAAAAAAGTGCTTAACAATGCTGTTCACACTTTCGAGGAAAAAATAAAGTTCATTAACATTGCCATCAAATTCCGGAATGGTCTCAGCATGAACCTTTGTGAAACTCGGAACTGCTGGCATAATTTTTTCGATATTATTTATTCCAATTGGATTTAAAATTGTACTTTCGTTTAGTGAAAAATTGCCTGAAATATTGGTCGATGAATTTATATCTTGCTCTGAGTTTACTTCACGTTCACTAAAGGATGGAGAGAAACTAGAGGAGTCTGATATGAAAATCAAAAATGACTTACAGTACGATCCTTTTCGGCATCTGGTACTGGCCTGGTTTCTGCTGAATTGTCGTTATCCCGGATTCGTCTCCAGGGAACATACGTTTTCTTCAATGGAACCGTAGAAACTTTTCACGATTGTTACTCAACTATTGAAATAGAAGAGTTATCCGCGTTGGATTCTCGTAACAATCCTACAACGACTGCGCCAATTTTATAACTCGAGCCGGAATTAACTTGAAGAAGCTTTTATTCAAATAGAATTACAAAAATATTTAGATGTGAACAATTCAAGAATCAAATCTAGACTGAATACAATGATGAGAGAAGATCATGTCTTACAGGTGAAAATGATGTTATGAAGTTCTTGGAGGAATGTCGACTCTGCAAGCTTCCCATGGAAATGCTGAGTTGCGAAAATGGTGACTTTGCTATTCCCATAGTGTTCGTGGAAAAGGTGAATGTAACTCGCGGCAATTTTCTAGGTATATTATTTCCAGTATAATAATGTTTTGATTGGCCAAAACGTACATGAAAGATTTGAATTGAAAGTTTTCATTGGCTTATAGAAATGTCAAAAAATTATCAAAGGAATATAACATTATTGTTGTTTATCGATGAATTCTTGTTCAAATAAAGGTTTATTGATGAATTCTTGTTCAAATGAAGGAAATGTGAATACAAGTAATGAAAATAATAATTATTCTTAGAGGTCTTTCCAACAGATGAAAGGAACAGAGAGTTCGGAAAATATATATTTGTGAATATAAGCTGGAAGATTGATCTAAAATCTTTGCTGGGATGAAGATCCACGGGTTTCTTCAGAAATTGGGGTATTTTCAGGGAAAAGAGGAGCCTTCCATCTCGATGGCGACGATGGAGCACTTGTGTTTCTTCCTCTCTTTTTGAATGTATATTTTTCCTCAGTTTATGAAATGTCTTATTCCTCGGTTCTCACTTTCTCCAATTCTTCTAGTGTATGAAAATCACCGGTGATCATTATTTTTTATTCTAGCAAACAGATTTCTACTTGACCGGCCACACCAGTGGTCAAATAATGTAATCGTGCGAAAAAAAAAACAATATATCGACGGAAATATCCGTTTTGAGGTCTCCCGAAACAATTGAGACCATTTCCAGAGGAGAATCTGTCGATCTGTCTATCTGTCTACGTGTGTGTGTGTCTCCTCGGTCAGAAATTGAGAAACGTCATAATTCAAAACTTTGTCATTTCATTATTCAAAATTTATCAGATGGATTAGAAATGAATTCGATAGGAAACAACACAACAAAAAAATGAAATTAAGGCTGCAGTTGGAGCTCTCCACCGTTGCCCAGTCTGGCGGTACGGATGTTTAATTTTTCTCTTGGACGATACCATCCGAGACGGCCGCTCACCCGGCCTTCGACTAGGACAACCCGCGTTTGGTGCAGGATCGCTCAATTGGCTGGGGTCAAATATATCACTTGATCAGATGACCGATGAATTGACTGTTGAATTGACCGATCAAATTGATTCCGTATGGCCCTAAGAATGTTTTATCAATGTTCTATTTCAAATTATCCCCATTCTCCCGGGACCCGTTCCGGTCATGTTCTGGGGTGTCTCACAGCTGATTTTTCGATCAATCTTCCTTCAAGTGTTTGACAAGTATTCTATTGTCTAAGCGATCTTCGTGGCGCAAATCTTGGAAAATGTATATTTTTGCAACTTTCAATTCAAGTACCTTCTGTAAAGTGAATCATTCATTGAGAGTGACATAAATTCAACTTTATAGTTGTCGATTTAATCGGGTCAGGTGATAGAATCACTGGTTTATTACGATTTATCACCGTTTATATGAGACACAAATAATAGTTATTCATTTATTAGCCACATAAAACACGAAAGAAAAGCAACACGAGAGCGCAGCACGAGTGATTGCTGTATGCTAATAAGACATGAAATGCAATATACTTTATCCACAACTGAAATGTTATAAACACGAAGACTTCTTATAAACTGAGGGCTTATTTAATGTTCACGACAGTTGCTGGAAGTTTATATGATACGTCGTTTGGGAAGGTTATGATATGGTTTGTTCATATGATTTTTTTTATCGACTCTATTTGTAGTTCCAAGATTGTTACGAGTGACAAAAAATGAATTGCCAATTGATATAAACATCATGTAAATGTGAAAAAAGTTGCCTTGGTAGATGAATAACTGAAATTCTTGTTTCTGTTTTATTGCCTACTCAAAAATGTTGTGCTCCCCAATTTGTAATGGTGCATTATTGCGTGTACTGTTGCGTGTAGAGCCGGAAGACGTCGTTGTTGGATGCGTTGTTGTATGCGTTGCTGGAAGCGTCGATATTGCTCCATCTCCGTTGATGTTTTGTCGGTGGAGATCTATCTTGACCCACTGACAAATTAATCATCAACAAATATATATATTCAATAATATATATATATATATATATATATATATATATATATATATATATATAGTAGTAGGGTAGTCGTTGCTGACTAGTTAGTTATAAAACTCGAGGATATTGAAGTTTGCAGCAAAGGAAAACTTTTTTAGATTATTCAGTTGGAGATTTATCATGAGATAATCGAAGAACATACAACTGAGTTATTTTATTTTGTATTACAAATCATATTGTAGCTAACATATATGGTGAGGTTAGCTTCCATGATGTTACACAAAATTTGTATTGTTCGTACATTGTAAATCAGGTAAAATGAATAATTGTGATTTTTTATTCTACCTGATTCACAATGTACGAACAATACAAATTTTGTGTACCATCATGGAAGCTAACCTCAACATAGATGTAAGTTACAATATGAACTGTAATTACAGAATGAAATAACTCACTTGTATTGTTCTTCGATTGTAGTCTCCCTGATGATGGAAATGAATACTCCCGAAAGCTTGGAATAATCTAAAAAGAGATTAATTTTTTCCTCTCCTTATATATATATATATATATAAAAAACTCAAGGATATTGGGGTTTGCAGCAAAGGAAAATGGAATCATCATATATATATATATGTATATATATATTTACCGGGTGTTCACGTTTTCTTTATACATGAGTTCTGAGGGTATGAGATTCAAACTTGGCGGTGGTGTTTGATTCAGGAATTGGAAAATTTTTCAATATTCCGTACTCTCCCGTTACTTCCAGTTTCACCTAAAATGACCCCAACTTGTAAATTTCAGATAGAACACCCTGTATAATTTGATTATTTTGCATTCTTGGGAAGATCGGAGTATGATCACATGGTTTTGAGGCGAAAAAATGGTACATTTGATTTTTCAGAAGCATATTTATTTTTGCATATAGAGTGCGTTGGGCCCACTCCAACCAATCTGATGGACATGAATGATGAGAAAAAAATATTATGATAGTACCTATGGAGGTTTGATATTTCCAAAACCACTAATTGTAAACAGTGCAATGTTTTCAAATGACATCTTCAAGATACACACTCGTGAGATTCTAATTTTCACGATGAATCCATCGATATTGTTGAATTGAGAATCGAATGGATGAATCCTAATACAATAATTGGTTTTCGAAAAATTATGAGGAAATTGCGGTATATCTCTTATCAAGAATGCTGTAGATACAAAGTTGAATAGAAGTGAATTAGAAAATATTTTCAACAAAAAATTAAACCGACGAAAAAAGAAACTGAAAAGCAAAGAATAAAATTAACCTTTTTGGTCTTAATAAGTAAGCTCCAAAACAAATATAAGTAACTGATTTTGAATCGGTGCCAACCAAAAAAACAAGCAAATCAATTACGTAAAGCGTAAAATGATGGATGCGTGGTGCGCTGCGGCAGCAGGTCGCAGGGCAAACACGTGAGGGCACACGTCATTGCGAGTGGTCGTGTGAGAGCGCATTTTTTGGAATGTTATCGTTTATCGCCGGAGATTTCACGTTACATTTTTATGTTATTTTGTTTTCATGAATGAATGATCTTCGTTGATTGTTTGTTTGGCGCCGACTCAAAATGAGTAACTTATATTAGTTTTGGAGCTACGTTATTGAGACTGATAAGGTTGATTTGATGATTTGCATTTCAGTTTCTTTCCTCATAGGTTTAATTTATTGTTAAAAAAAATTTTTGAATTTTTTGTGGCTCAAATCTACTGATTGCTACCTACTTAATTTGGAATACCTTCTTACCGACCTTACTATTAACTGATATATATCATAACTAGCTGGCCCCTCGAATACGTCCGCGTTGAATTCGGTATTTTTTGTGATGACCATTACAAATTCACGCACCCTTTCATAAACGGAATTTCTTAAAATACTGAAACACATTTTTCTTCATTGGTAACGAAGAACTCATATTTTTATGACCCCT
>JAFIRS010006757.1:0-32500 GCA_018342105.1 Gonioctena quinquepunctata | reverse complement strand
GGACGGATTTTTTTCTTAAAAGGTATGGTTTTTTTTTTTTTTTTTTTTTCTTTCTGAATTGTTTATAATTTAAGTTTTCTTTTTTTCCTTTGTTTTATTAAAATTTTTTTTTTCCCAAAATTTATTTTTTTTTTTTATTTTTCCCCAAATTTTTTTAATTTTTCCAAAAATTTTTTGTTTTTTTCCAAATTTTTCCCCAAAATTTTTTTCCCCACTTTCTTTTCCTTTCGTTATTTAATTTTTCCCAAGTTTTATTTACAATAATAATTTAGGTCTTATATTATAGGGAAAAATTTGGTTTAAAATTAATATTTGACTTTTTTTTTTTTTTCTTGTTTTTATATTTTAATTTTAATTGTTTTTTTAATTTTTGCTTTTGGGTTTTCCCCTTTTTGAATATTTTGGAGTTCCAACTTGAATCCATTTCATCTACTTAGATAAATATTTTCAAATTTTAAAATTTTTATATTTTTTATTGTTTGTGCAAATTGAATGTTTGTTGGAAATATTTTTGCAATAGATATACTTCGCTTTTTTTATAAAAGGTTTGGTGGTAAAGATTCTGGTAAAAAGTATAGAAAAAGTAAACAAACATAGCATGAATTTCCAAATAATGAAATTTATTTTTATTTCATAAATTTAACAATATATATTATATATATATTATTTATAATTTATATATATTAAAAATTATATATATATATAATATATATATATATAATATATATATTAATTTTTTATATGTATTATATATTATTTTATTTTTATATTATATTATATATAAAATTTTATATATATATATATATAAAAATTATTATAATATATATATAATATATATAATTTTTTATATTTATATGTATATATATATATATATATATATATATATATATATATATATATATTTATATATATATATATAAGGGGAAGAATATCAGGGGACTGGAAAAAAATTTAATGGACAAGCCCTCAGAAGGTTTAACCCTAGCCCTTTTTGGGTCTCGTCTCTCATTCCTCATATATATCATAATATTATTTTATAATATATATATATATATATATATTATATATTTTATTATATATATATATATATATATATATATATATATATATATATGTTTGAAATATTTTTTTTGAACCCCTTCCCCTTTTTTTTTTCCCTGGTGTCTTGGGTTTTATTGACAATTTTGATCATTTCTTTTCCCCGGGCCTGGGACTTTTCATTTCATTTATTTCATGTTAAAATTTGGTGCAGAGGAGATTTATATTAAAATTATTTTCTTATTTTTTTTTTTTTTTTCCCCATAATGGGGCAAAACATGTTGATACATTTTTCCCCAACGAAATTAACCTTTTTTTTTTATTCATTTATTCAAGAATTATTCGTTATGGATAATTGATTTTAAATTTCAAAACTTATTTTCCATTCGACAGAAAAAGAAAAATGCGGTGGTTTCCCTCTTTGAAATTTTTGGTTTCTTCTTTTTTGACATTTCCAGGGGTTCCCCAAAAGGGGGCCTTTCCTATTCTTCAGTGAGGGGGTTTCCCCGGGGGTTTTTTGGTTTCCCCAAAAGGTTGGGGACCCCGCCCCGTGAGGACTGGGGTTTTCTGTAGTGTTCGCAGAACCCCCCAAAATGCGCCAATTTTTTCTGTGGTTACTGGTTAAGGTTTTTAAAAACCCTTGAGAGGGGCGGAAACCGTTAAAATTTGAGAATTAAAAAAAAAGATGATTTTTCCCAAACTGATTGAGCTCACTTTCTGGCTTTTATATGTTAACAATGTTGATTCAGTATATATGTATGTATGTATGTATATATATGTTAACAATGTTGATTCAGTATCAGCAATTCCCATTGCGGAATTCTGCGGATACGGATTACACTGATAAATATTTCTGGAGAACTTGTGTAACTCGATATTTATGAGAAGGCCTTCAGCCATAATTTCGCATATAACATAAATTAAGTTTTTTCTACGATCTTTGTGCATAGTGTATGTATTAGTCAATAAAATTGATTTGTACCAAAATATTTCCAGTTGTTCGACGATTCCATCTGCACACAGTATGTTCATAGCTTATAAATAGGGATAAAAATAGGTACCTGGCCTATTTGCAACTCGTGTCTTTTGTAATGTGCTCTCAAGGTCTTGACTGCACTGTGGCGAAATTTTAATTTCCATAATTATCGTTTTATGTGGCACTATAGCGACATACAAACGCAGAGTGTGAATTGTTTTATATTCCAAGGCACATTCGAGATATTTTCGTAATTGGAACATTTCAACACATTTCCAGATGGAGAGTGGGTACTTCATATAATTCATCTGGTTTGTGAGCTCATTAGAAAACGAAAGAACTACCTGCAAACAGTTGAAACAATCAATTCAACATCATCAATTGTTTATATAGAGCTTTTTTATTTCAATTTGAGAACATACTTTGCGTTGATTTTTTTTCTTGGTGTACGAGCAACCGGTACTGAAACTGATTTGTTGGAAAGTGTGAAGAGGGTGTTCAGATGTAGAATCATCTACGAATGAAAAATAAACTTCAGTAACTATATTCCATCGTTCAGGTTGGGAGGTATTCATGTTTAATCTCGATTGAGAATGTTTACCTTTCAAATATGGTACAGGAATTTCGGCTTCACCAAGAGTGTTCGAGAACCCTAAGAGGTAAAAAACATCAAGAGGACTATTGTGTGTTTTAGCAATGTAAGACTGCAGTATTGCAAAAGAAAATTCGAATATTTTCAAAATACAACAAGAATGTTTCTAGATTCATAGAAACTGTTGAAGAGAATGCCAAGTTGGGGATAGAAAACCTAGTCAACTATATCGAGAAATGAAGGATCTTGCTTTTGGAAAAATAACACCAAATTTCATTTCATTAGCTTGGCTTAAAGAATTACCTAGTACTGTAGAACAACTTATTCGTGCATTTCATGAGAAACTATCAGAAGAGGAACTTATCAGTATGGCCGAAGGAACGATGACAGGAACAAGTTCGGATGTTTGTGTGGTACAGACTAGCAAAGAGAAAAGTAACTTGGAGAATAAAATCGAACAACTCATCCAAAAACTTGACGAAACAATTTCAAGGAGGAGACGTAGATCTTCTGAACGTAACTGGACGAGGTCAAGATCTAGATTACGATCAAAATCAAGAGCACAAGAAACAGGACCAAACGACAAATATTGTTAATATTATAAACGCTTTGCAAATTCGGCTATGAAATGTATCAAGCCTTGTTCTTTTGATGACAAATCTTCGGAAGGCCAATCGTTAGTGACGACGAGCGAAAGAAAGTCGTCTGATAATCACCGATCCTGAATCAAAAATACAATTTTCAATTGGTACTGCGGCTGATGTATCATTGATACCAAAGTATGATCACAGCTTATCAACATCCGATTAAACACTGTATGCTGCTAATGGATAAAAAATAGTTACTTTCGGAGAGAAACTGTTGGCAGTGACATTAGGTCTGAGGAAGAGAATTTGATTGGAAATTCATTGTAGCAGACGTGGACAAAGCAATCATTGGAGCTGATTTTTTAGAACATTTTGGATTAATGGTTGATAAAACATTGTAATATTTCACTTGTTGAAAATTGTAATATAAACAATAAACAATAGTTGCCCATATCATCTATCAGCTCTATTTCCAAGTTTGACTAGAACATCTTTCAATAAATCAGCAAAACAGACGAACATGGTACACCAAATTATAATGAGAGGACAGCCAACGCATTGTAGGGTCCGTAGACTCAATCCAGAGAAACTCAATGCCGCAAAGAAAGAATTCCAATTTCTAATGGAACAAGGCATAATTAGGCCTTCCAAGAGTCCATGGGCTAGTTAGTCCCTTGCACAGGATACGCAAATCCAATGGTGATTGGAGAGCATGTGGGGATTACAGATCTATAAATTCAAAAACAATTCCAGATAGATATCCCCTACCAAACATTGAAGAATTCACCTTTGATTTGGAAAGTAAAGAAATATTCTCGAAAATCGATTTGGTGAAGCTTTTGACCAGATCTTTATGGCAACAGAGGATATTGAGAAAACAGCAATCATCACACCATTTGGACTATTTGAATACCTTTCCATGCCTTTTGGACTCAAAAATGTAGCACAGACATGCCAAAGATACGTTCACCAAATCACAAAAGACCTACATTTCTGTTTTCATATTTGGATGATTTTTTGATTGCTTTAAAAAATAAAGATGGACATAAAGAACACCTGAAATTATTATTTGAAAAATTGGAAAATCATGAAGTTGTCAATGCAGAAAAAAGTGGATGTGGCAAAAGAAGCATAGAGTTTTTAGGGTACTGCGTTAACAAAAATGGAATTAGACCAACAGATAAAAAATCAGGGGGATTCTGGAGTATAAAAAGCCCTGAAGATTTGAATGCTCTGAGGAGATTTCTTGGTATGGTGAATTTCTATAGAACATCAATTCCCTATTGTGCTGAAATTCAATTCGCTCTCAATGAGTTTTTGAAAGGATCCTCCAAGAAAAATATTTTTTTTAATGAAAACCATTACAAGAAAAAGCTTTTACTAGGATGAAAGAGGCAATATCTCTATTGACACATCCATCATCATCAAGTCCACTAGCCTTAATGGTTGCTGCATCGAATGAATCTATTGGTGCTGCAGTTAATCAGTTGGAAGGAGATTATTGGAAACCTATTGGATTATTTCCTAAAAAACAAAAAAATTCAAACAGCATATAGTGCTCACGATTGGGAACTACTGGTTATTTAGAAGCTATCAAATATTTTGATATATGTTGGAATGCAAAAAGTTTATCATTTATACTGATCACAAACCGATCACATTTGCATTCGATAAAAATTCTGAAACAACTTCCCTAAGACAAACTCGCTATCTGGATTATATAAGTCAATTCTCTACAGACATAAAACATATTCCTGGAATTGAAAACGTAGTAGCTGAGCCTAATCCAGAATTTCCACTCTCAATCTAGAAAATACAACAGATTTTACAACCTGGGAAAGAGAACAAAGTAATGATACCCAACTGCAAAAGTTACTGAATGGAAATACCTCACTTGTCTTGAAGAAAATGGAAATTTTCAACATTATCTGCGATATTTCAACAAATAATATCAGACCATATGTTCCCAATCATTCAGGAAAGAAATATTCGAAAATATTCATAGTATGTCACATCCAGGAGTGAAAGCGGCTTTGAAATTGATTAAAGACAAATTCGTTTGGCCAAATATGAATAAACATATCAAGAAATCGGTTCAATGTTGTATTCCTTGCCAAAAATAAAAAATTACCAAACATAATGTAAGTCCAATAGGATATTTTGGTGAAAGATAAGTGCCATGTGAAGTGGAATGAATAGAAAAATCGAATTAAACGGTTTTCTTCACATAAAGGATTCAATATAAAATTGAACCAGAAAATGGTAGATCTCAGGTGAAAAACAACTACTTTCCTGGCAAATACCACGCAGAACGTTGAATGATATTCACCTGAAAATCCATGCATACTTCCATATAATATCAATGGACATTGAATGCAAATGTTTCTTTCTGATAAGCTCGATTATGTTTAATTTATGTTGTTCACCTAACAATCCGCATACCGGTTTCAGGCTCTTGGCCTCATCAGTACGGGTAGTCAACCAGCCAAAGGTCCAAAGAACTTTGGCTGAAGTGGCAACGTAAACAAACCATCATCGAGCTTGTAACACCTATAGGTGCGCCGGAAAGATAAACTTTAACTGGCGGTACCTAGGTGAGAAAAACACTCGAAAATCTCCCTCGATAGGTTCCAAATAAAGATTCCTTCTCAGTAGAATTGGCAAGCCGTCAGCATATAGGGGAAGGATAAGTGCCATGTGAAGTGGAATGAATGAAAAATCGAATTAAACGGTTTTCTTACATAAAGGATTCAATATAAAATTGAACCAGAAATGGTAGATCTCAGGTGAAAAACAACTACTTCCTGGCAAATACCCCGCAGAACGTTGAATGATATTCACCTGAAAATCCATGCATACTTCCATATAATATCAATGGACATTGAATGCAAATGTTTCTTTCTGATAAGCACGATTATGTTTAATTTATGTCGTGTTCACCTAACAATCCGCATACCGGTTTCAGGCTTCTTGGCCCTCATCAGTCAGGTAGTCAACCAGCCAAAGGTCCAAAAAACTCTGGCTGAAGTGGTTACAAGTAAACAAACCATCATCGAGCTTGTAACACCTATGGTACGCCGGAAAAGATAAACTTTAACTGGCGGTACCTAGTGACGAAGAAACACTCCGAAAATCTCCCACCTCGATGGTTTCTAAATAAAGATTCCTTCTCAGTAGGAAATTTGGGAAGCCCGTCTAGCATATAGTGAAAGATAAGTGCCATGTGAAGTGGAATGAATAGAAAAATCAGATTAAACGGTTTTCTTCACATAAAGGATTCAATATAAAATTGAACCAGAAAATGGTAATCTCAGGTGAAAAACAACTACTTTCCCGGCAAATACGCAAAAACGTTGAATGATATTCACTGAAAATCCATGCATACTTCCATATAATATCAATGGACATTGAATGCAAATGTCTTTCTGATAAGCTCGATTATGTTTATTTATGTCGTGTTCACCTAACAATCCGCATACCGGTTTCCGAAAGCTGGCCTCATCAGTCGGGTAGTCAACCAGCCAAATGGGGAGGGCGCAGGCAAAGCAATGGGACCAATAGTAGAAGCTTCGGCTTTAAACTGATAAATGGTATGCAATTTAGTGATATCCGTTCGTGATTCCGAATTACCTAAGGCCATGATCAAATTGAACAATGGCTTTCCGTTCCTGTTATTTCGCTATATAAGGCCCTCTGAAATCATTTTGATTGCTGCCACCGCCGGTTAGTTTTCTTCAGCACTATTTACCGATGATAGTTTTTACGTTGTGTCTCCACGGACGGATTTCCGTTGAACTGAGTATGAGTCACGACATAATGACATCACATCGAAAATGCTCAATTGAATACTTGAGTATGCAACGTGAATCTCAGATTGCCAGGAATTAATTTCTGTTCACCTATTGATCGCTTAAGATTTGTTTTTATCATTCATACTGCACTTCAATGAACTAGAGTCTCGGATGTCTTTGCTAGTAAGCCAGTGAAATCTCGGAATTCTCGATGTTACGTTACTTCTCATGCTTTGGCCTCATTACTAGTGACAGCTGCGATATGGTGAGTGCACATTAAATTCTTGGAAGGTACAATCAGGTGAATATCGTCTTTGTTTTTCTGCAATCTGTTTTAATTAATCACATTCAATTTAATGAACTTAATTCCGTAGATCATTTGGGATACCAGATACAAGATTTGAACATGTGCATATTGATTAAGTTGGTCCACTCCCTACCTCCAATGGATATTCTTGCTGCTTAACCTGTATTGATAGATACTCAAGATGGGTTGAAGCTTCTCCAATATAAGATATAATAGCTGAAACGGTTGCCAAAGAATTCTAGCGAGGTTGGATTTTCCGATTCGGGATACCGTCTAGAGTAACAACAGATCAAGGAAGGCAATTGAGAGTTCATTTTTCAAAGAATTTTCCAAAATCATGGGTTCATCATATACGAACTAGACCTTATCACTCAAGTTCTTACGGGATGATCGAGAGGTCCCACAGGACAATGAAATCAGCATTGAAATGTTATCCTCCAGAAAAGTGGCCAGAACTATTTTGTTTGGCCTCAGAGTGACTCTAAAAGAAGATTTAGATGGTTTGAGTACTGCTGAAATACTTTAGGGGTCTACCACCAACCTGGCGATATTGTCATTACAAATTCAATAGAAGGGTTGTCTCATCATAAATTTCTCAAAACATTGCAGAGTCTATGAAAAATATTGAAACTGAAGAACAAGTCACACATCACGGGGGTAGGAAAGTATTTATACATAAAGACTTGAGAAATGCTTCCCATGTATTTATAAGGATAGATGGTGTAAAAAAATTACAGATGGTCCACATAAAGTTTTGGAAAAAACCGAAAAATATTTTAGTGAATGGAAAAAAAATATATCAATTGACAGACTCAAGCCAGCCTTTTTGGAAATTTCCGAAGAAAATAATTTTAAAAAACAGGAATGCATACTCAAAAGAGCCACTACGAGACCCAACAAACTATATCACTCGTTACGGAAGAAAAATTAATTTTTGTTTATAATGTGTACACTGTAGTGCCCTACAAATGTCTTTACTTTTATATCATCCTGTATGGAGAAGGTTACCAGGAGACAAAAGCGTAGGATTGTCATTAATGGCAGTGGAAGGATTGAATGATAAAGTCTTTTCAGTCAAAGCTTATAATTTGTTAGTTTAAATAACTATAGGAGCACCGAATCTTGAGAACATGTTATCCACCAATGATCTTGCTATTGTGGATGCCTCTTGGTCTGGAATGGCATAAACTTCTTTCCATTTGCTGAAATAGTCCACGACAACAAGGATGTATTTCTTTATTTCACCTCTTAACCTTGTTTTTGGACCTTTAGTAGCTTCTCACTCGTTACAACCTCTGCACCAACTTTCTACATCGTCTCAACATTGAACCCAATAGAAACTCTGACTGATCTTACCAACTCCCAGATGTCCCCTGATTTTTCCCATGCATTTTCTCTAATACTCCACCCGTTCTCTTCCTGGGTAAAACTAATTGAGAAATGGACGACCTGCCATCAGCTGACTCCCATACCCGTTTGAGTATTCCATTTTCCACAACCAGGCAATCACACTGTGCTCACATTACCTTGAAAATGGGACCCATCTAGGAGAATCTATTAGCAATGTAGAAAGTCTCGGTTTCTTATGAGCGATAGTTCCATTCTCAAAAGAGAACGGAACTGGTAAATTCTCCTAGAGATATTTTGGGCAAAGATTCCATCTTTAAGTCAATGTGGGATTCCTTGGTTGTGGAAGGCCACAGTATGAGAGTCAGCTGATGGCTGGTCATCAATTTTCCAATTGGTTTTGCCCAGGGAGAGGATAGGTGAAGTCTCGAAGGAAATTCAAGAGGGAAAATCAGGAGGACATCTGGGAGTCAATAAGATTTCGGACAAGATCAGGCAGGTGTTCTATTGGGTTCAATGTCGAGATGATGCAGAGCTGGTGCAGAAGATGTCCAACGGACGACTGAAGTCTCAACATTCTAGAGGGAATAGATGAATCAATGTACAATTAAAGTCTAGTTTTGATGGCATAACCATTTCGGACGGAGACTGGAACAAATCATCTTTTGCATGATTCTTTTCAGCAAATGGATGATAGCTTATGCCACTCCAGACCAAGAACAAGATCAGATCATTTTCAGAAGATTTGGTGTACCGATGGGATTACATTCGGACCAATGAAGCAATTTGAATCAAAGTTATTCTAGAGGGTTTGCGAGCTGATAAATATCAGCAAGTCCAGAACCCACAATAGGATGGCATGGCTGAAAGACTCAACTGAACTAGTTGATTTTCAATATATTTCCAAGGTTGTGGAAAAACATCACAGGGACTGGAACAGACACTTTCAATTTTTTCTGATGGTGTACAGAGCAGCTGTCCATGATTCAGTCAAGCTCATTCCCCGCTATTATTATCTTTGGAAGATCATTTTGATTGCATTGTGACCGGACCAGCACCCAAGAGGTAGAAGTACGGGACTATGCAGATAAACTGAGGGACAGCATGTTGAAAATTCACGGAACAGTTCGGAAGAGATTGAAATTGGCAAGTGACAGGATGAAAGCTCGTTACGATTTGAAAGCTAATTCAGAAGAACCAGGTTTGGAGGTACAATCAATGTGCATCTCGCGCCTGGCTGACCAACGGTAATTCCAGAAAATACCGACATAATGATCGAGGGATTGCGAGAATGACCAAGAAGCGACTGCCAGAAATGTTCTAGGTGCTAATAGCCATAAAAACAGCGTGCGCGAGCGAAAATTTAGTTTATTGACGAAAGCGAATCAAATCAATCATTATGAGTCTAGTAAAGTGCGCGGTATATTTTAGCGGTGATTTTTGATAAAGTTATTTTATCATATTTGTGTTGTGAAGTCTAAATGAGGGGGAAATACTTAATTCAGTGTTTCAATAGCCACGAACCCCACATTCGTAACAAAATTCATACCACTTTTGTATCCTTCTTTTCATTTTTTCTTAAGAATAAATGTTGAAAATATTCTGTTGTATTCTGTCAGCCCAATTGATATTTTCAATCCAAATTCAAATTGCATATAAATTGCATTGAACTTATTTTTTAGCTGTTGGCAAATTAACCCTTATTTTTTGGTGAGCCAAATTTTCAAAAACATGTATCTCATCATTTTTCTTTCATTTTAGCAACGTTAATCTGTGGATAAAATATGGTAAGTCCAAATAGTTTTTATAGCCGTCATTATTTTAGTGAATAAAACATTCAATTACGGTATTAAATTTATTATAAAGTAATGATTAAGATATTTTTCACTTTCCAACAATAGTGCGGAAAAGTATAACTTTCCAAAATAAAATGCATGCGGGAAAGTGACTATTTAAGAATGGTTGTAGAAAACACATTCTCTCCTTTATCTTTATCTCAAATTCTATTAGTCTATAGTTTGTAAACTTCGTTTGAATTTAAATTTTAACTCCGAGCCAAGTTATATATATATAGATAATCTTGAATTTCGTCTTTTCTCTTTGGTTATGTTCCAAATTCCACTACGATACCAAATTTCGGTTTTCTAAGATGACTGAAAGTAATTCTTCCTTCATGATTAGTGAGTCAGTGAAGAAATACTATTTTTGCCTAAATCTGTTTCTCTTTGGAATGATTAATATTGAATATTTAGAAGGGTTTTGAAACGTCATAAATAATCCAACATGAAAGATGATACATGGAACAAACTGAAAAGTCTGCACGGCCCAATCATTCGAATAACACTGGGTTTGTGGATATTGTGATGGACTTCAAGTTGCCCCTATTCTACCAATTTACTCCAGCACCATTCATTTCGGGGAACATATCGCTTAAACATTTTATTCTTCGAAAACCAATTTCACAAATATTTGCTTGATGATCACTTCTGAGTAGCCTCTACATTCTACGTACATGTTATGTGGCGTTCTCGAAGTTCCCGAAATAAAAGCTAAAATAATCATTCTGCTTTCTGGTTTTCTCAAATATTTACTTTCAACAGCCTAAACAATAATGTTGCATTTAGCGGTATGGCATGCTTCATCTGTAATTATTTTCCTATCGACAACTGAGACATCCTAGACAAAAAAAGTTTCATTCCTGATATATCGTTGTTTAAATTGAAATTTGTAGTAGATAACACCGACGGAAAGCATATACAGGGTGTTTCCTAACTACGGTACGAAACTTCAGGGGGTGATTCGTTAGGTCATTTGACAAAAAAAAGTTCCTATGAACATATGTCCGGAGTTGCTTCGTTTCTGAGATAAAGGGCGTTGAAGTATTAAAAAAAAAGATATTTATAAAATATCCTGAATATCCTGAAACCGATGTGGTTGAAATGTGGTTTGAAGTAATAAGGCAATTATTTGGCCCCAAGTAGGTCCAGGGGCGTCTCAGTGGGCACCACAGCCAACAATACTGAGAAAAAAAAAGTACTTTTTTCTGTAGTATTTTATTTTTTCAGATTAAACAACTGAAAATACAACTCTTTGGTCCCTTGTGTTTTATTCATATCAAGCTTCGTTTTCGAGAAAAAAATACTTTAACTTATTCTACAAATTATCCATGGACAACATAAAATACAAACCTAAAGTAAAAAATAAACAATTTCGACCTTAAAGTAAATGAGCAAAATGTCCACCGTCTGATAAAATACACGACTGCAATCGATGTGTCATTGATGTCTGACACGTTCAAAAATACCTGGAGTATTCCTTATGACATTGCAATTGTCACTTATTCGATTCCTCAAGTCATTCTCATCTAGTATAGGGGTTTTATAAACGAGAGCCTTGAGATGACCCCATAAATAGGAATCTAGAGGATTCATATCAGGACTGCGAGCGGGCCAATGTTGAGGTCCTGCACGTCCAATCCAGCGATTAGGGTAGGTGATGTCGAGATGCTGACGAGCAAGAACACTAAAATGAGCTGGAGCTCCGTCGTGCATAAACCACATGTTGCCTCTTACAAGTACGGGTACTTCTTCCAACAAAATGGGTAAATGATTTCGCAAAAAAGCCGTGTAGGATGGACCTGATAATCTTGCTGGTAAAAAAAAGGGTCCAATTAGGTAGTCACCAATAATTCCTACCCAAACGTTCAGCGAAAATCGTTGCTGAAAATGACTTTCTCTAATAATGTGGAGATTTTCGTCGGCCCAGAAATGGTTATTGTGAAAGTTCATAATAGAATCTCGTGAAAAATTTGCCTCGTCCGTAAATAAAATATTTGGTAAAAAATTATTATTCTGTGCCATCGTATGAATCATCCACCTGCAAAACATTAATCTTGGGTGAAAATCCCTAGGCAGTAGAGCTTGGACCCGCTGTATGTGATATGGGTATAGGAGGTTTCTTTTTAGAACTTTCCAAACGGTTTTTGGGCTTACTTCAAGCTGCAGTGCAATCTTCCTGGTACTATTTGAAGGATCTTCTTCTATCGCATCAAGTATAGCTTCTTCTAGTTCAGGCGTTGTTACAGTTTCTGGTCTTCCACCACCTACATTTTTATTAAAACTTCCAGTTTCACATAATCTTGCATGTAGCGTTCTAAATGTTTTAGCACATGGAATTACTCTGTTAAGATATCTATCCTGGTAGATTCTCCGTGCTTCTTTCGCATTTCCATTTGCTAATCCATAAATAAAGTGCATGTCAGCCATTTCAGCGTTAGTAAAAGTATTCATGATGAAATCACTGCTAATTGACAACTCTGACTTTTACTGATATGATAATACTATCACTGTCAGCTGGTCTCCATAGCAGGTAATCATGATTGTAGAGTGCCTTCATTTTTTTTGTTTTCGAAAACTAAGCTAAATATGAAAAAAAAACACAGGAGGCCAAAAAGTTGTATTTTTACCACGCTTATAAAAAACTTTTTAGAACCCACGCTTATATTCAAATGCACTGAAAAGGAGAAAATAATTTTTTTCTCAGTATTGTTGGCTGTGGTGCCCACTGAGACGCCACTGGACCTACTTAGGGCCAAATAATTGCCTTATTACTTCAAATAGCTGTACCACATTTCAACCACATCGGTTTCAGGATATTCAGGATATTTTATAAATACTTTTTTTTATACTTCAACGCCCTGTATCTCAGAAACGAAGCAACTCCGGACATATGTTCATAGGAACTTTTTTTGTCAAATGACCTAACGAAACACCCCCTGAAGTTTCGTACCGTAGTTAGGAAACACCCTGTATATTAGAATGTGGTGTTGTTTTTTTATCATTTATCATATTGTGAAAAAACCTTCACCCTAAAGTACACAAAAATATAATTCAACCCATATGTAGACTCTGAAGACATTTTCCATGAGCAAACAAGATAAAAGTTAAAAGAACATACAAAATACTGCTAAGTGGGGTAAAAAGGGATTATTACTCCTAAACACCTCCTAACTTTTCGTGAAAAAAGAATCAAGCTGAACGAGACTTCAGTTGGTGAAGATCGAAATTCCATTACATTGTTTTCTTGATCGTCTTTATTGACTTTAAAATGGTGAAAATAAAATTAAATGAAAAAATATGTTTTTTTTTATTTCTATTTATTCCTGATTTTCCTCATATTTACTCGCGTAAATGGAATTCGTTCTATTTGTTTGAATGCGTATGCAGTGAAATGAATGAGTTTGAATGATTGAAGAACACACATTGCATTGCAAAATGTCGGGTTTTCTATATCTCAATCTCAAGTTCCGTTGAAGCAGAAAAACGGAAACTCTGATTCAAATGTTGGCTCTTATCTTATTATTTGAATAAATAAATGAATAAAAACGTGAAAGTTTCTTGAATATTGTTACGGATCCATCCCGCCACTGCCATTGTTTATGTCGGAGGCGACGGAAAACCTCCGAAAGCAGGTAACGACCAACAGCCCACACAGATTCCACGAAGGCAGTGCTACTTTTTGACGTCAGGCCGATCAATCGAGGATTTTCCAGTGAGCATTCGACGCGAATATTCTAGCATTAATGACGATATCTAAGCGACG
The DNA here is from genome assembly GCA_018342105.1 of Gonioctena quinquepunctata. Lineage (NCBI taxonomy): Eukaryota > Metazoa > Arthropoda > Insecta > Coleoptera > Chrysomelidae > Gonioctena > Gonioctena quinquepunctata. The sequence continues at coordinate 18,261 of JAFIRS010006757.1, read as the reverse complement.
GCGGAAGCGGAGAGTTAGTTATTTATGTAATGAGTTCTTTGTTTGATCTATTGGAACATAGTACATGATTCAGATACAGTGTCTAGCGTCATATTTCAGTTGTTAACTGTGATTGATTTATTTTGTTATTCAGTACATTGTTGTGTTTGTGATAAACGGACAATAATAAGTCAAGTATTTTCATAACAGTTTCGTAACAGTTGGTGTCAGAAGTGAGGATATTAGTGACTATTTGAGAACTGTCAATGGTGAATCCGAGAAATACATCTATGATATGGAGAACATCATGGAAATGATCAAACAGCAGTTTGCCGAACAAAAGAGACGACTGCTGGAAGTAAAACGAATTGAGGAACGACGGCGGATAGAAAAACAAGAGGAGAAGGGACAGAAAGAAAAACAAGAGGAGGAGCAACGGCGACAGAAGGAGGAGGAACGACAGCAGAGAAAAAACAAGAGGAAAATCTTCGGTAGCAGGAAAATTAGTTCTGGAAAAACACCAGAAAGGAATCTTCGAACAGATTGTCCAGAGAACCGAGAAGCTAATGATAGGCCTAAAGGAAGATGTTCATAAAATTGGAACCGAAATCAACACAGTCTGGAGAACAATGGACGGCATCGACGTTAGATAACAAAATAAGTTAGGGCGATACGGAAAGAAACAAAGGAAGAATTATTGATGTACAAGAAGAAGCAAGGGAAGGAGTGTGGGAGATGCGAGAAGAACTAGGTAGGGTAGGTATTCTCTGACGATTTGAGAGATATGCAGTGAAGTTCGTTCCTTGAAAGTGGAAGCGGCTTTCAATACTTGGATATTGGAATATTCTTAAATGTGCCAGGGATATACATATCTTTTTTGGAATATTCCTAGAACGAGCTGATGGGGAACATTTTAGATATTCCTTGAATATTCCATGAGGAATATTCCCGGAATATTCCAGAAATAGTACTCCTGGAATATCCTCTGGGAATATTCCGTGTATATCCAGAATATACCTACAATATTCCATGAATTTCCGAAAGGATAATCCTAGAATATTCCATGAACATATTCTATGAATATTCCGAGAATATTCAAAGTAATTCAGGAATATGATAGTAATATTCCCTAAATATCCTGAAGGGTTTTCAGAACAAAATAACCTGAAATTTCAGAAATTAAGATAATAAAGAAAAATACAACTGTTTCCCCACATGAGTATCCTCAAATATAAAATCTTGAATGGCACTTTTACATCAATAATATGAACTTCTACAATTATGCCTGACAATTCAAGCAATGTATTTGCTTACATTCGCCAAGAAACAGAACTTCATTTCAAAAATTATGTAGCAGTGCAATACGTAATTGTTTTCCTCAGAGTATTTGTGGATTGGAATTGCAGGTTCCCCTCAAAAAAAAAACATTTGATTTCCGCAGACTGCGCACCCCTTCCCTACAATGCAATAAAACAACATGAATTTGAACAGGTTTATAATAATAATATCACATATTTTATTAACCCGTTTTTTCTGTCACTACGGGGATATCTCTGAAAAACAAGAATTGCAAAATCGAACTACTGCTATCTGAATCAGAAAAAAATTTGAATCCATTCTATCACTAATAGTTTCAACTTTATTACTTAACTGTCCTTTTGCATGCTGTGACGGAGTTTGTGTAAAAATTGCATTAATAATATTTTCAGTTTCTTGGTGTACTTCCTTATACCAAGCACTGCTTCTTTTTCTTTTAGGCATTTTGTAGAAAACGCCTTGAAAATGAAATGATCAGTGATATACAAATGAAACGTTTATGGAATGAAATGAATGGTAACATAAAAGTGTACTTACCACACTGTGGTGATTATTAAGAATATTTGTTAAACAATTCCAAACACAGTAGTTTCACATACCAGTAAAAAAACAAAACATGTCAAATGTCAATTTAAAATACATTCAACTTTACAGCTCTTCTATCGGGTTAAGCTACGATTACCGGATGAACGACAGACGCTGACGCGCGCGGAATGGTTTTGATTGGTAGTGAAAGTGCACCTCGATATTTTCCGACCAATTATAATTTGGTCACTATAGTAGTGTATTTTTGTCAGCTTTCGACAAACCTGAAATATCATCTACTCGCTTTCTCACCATATTTGAACTCGAATGGTTATGGCATATAGGAGAATCATGATCTAAGAAAAAGAATATTCTCATGTATATGATTTCGGAACATTCTATATATTCTACATAATATCTAATTTCGGATAAATTCTAGAAACGAATTCATTTTTCCTGAAGTAGAGGTATGAATATTCTAGAATTTCCATGTATTCGAATATCCATCTTCGGAATTGAATTCTAAGGTATATTAACTGATCGTAGATAAAAACCCTAAAATCAGCCAGCATAACGGGCGCATGCTGGCTAGCGATAACGAAGCCCCCGGGATCATTCTCGTCCATAGAACCCAACAAACCAGCGATAGTTTGACCATCGGGTGAACCAAAGAGATGCCATATGCACTATAGACACTAATGCGTCAGTTCCTCTGGTCCGCAGCGATATCCTAGAACCATTTACATTTAATTTCGTTCTACAAACGGAGAGAATGCACCGATACGAAGCTCCTTAAAGTCCAACTTCACCTTCACGTGGTATGGGGTGAACGGGTCGCGGCAGCGCAGCGAATGGGACGGTAAGTAGACATTCGCATAGCGTGTTGGGAACCGTGACTTGGCCAACTAGGCTCTGGCAAACAGATCTGAATCCAAGCTGTGTGCTTCATGGCGACAGATGTATGATACCAGGGTCTCAAAAAAAAACTGTGCCGCAACGGAGCCTCCGAGAAACAGGGCGAAATCTCGGAGTAATTCCAGCTCAAAGATGGATATTCAATCGAGAAAAGAGCCCTACAGAAACTAATCTCTAATCATCTAAACGCGAACACTGGAAGGCGCTCTGCAATTACTTGAATGAAAATATCTGGGGCGACGGGTACAAGATAGCCGCTGGCCGTTTTGCCTCCTGAGCCCAGTGGACTTAACGGAAGAAATAGTAAAAAATGTAGTAAGAATACTCTTCCCGCACGAGATGATGAAGAACCGAACATTCCCGAAAGTACAGAAATCGAAATGAGACTGTTCACAGAAGACGAGCTGAGGGCAGCAGCGGAATGCCTGAAAAGTGGAAAGGCTCCAGCGGAAGCCATCAAGATAGCAGCGAAAACGGGATGGCTGCTGGGCATTCTGAACCAACAACTAACGGCAATAGATCTCCCGAAACAGTGGAAGGTTGCCCGACTGGAAGATCCCAGTGCTTACAGACCTCTGTGCCTGCTGTGTGCCGACAGCAAGCTATATGCGGGACTAATAGGGGCCAGATTGAGACAGGCCATAGAAGAGAGCGGCGGACTATCGCGAAACCAGTATGGTTTCCGAAAAGGATACTCAACATGGATGCGGTTGAGGCAGTGATGGAATTCGGCAGAGATAGACGAAGTGAGTGGTGCATGCTGATCATGTTTGATGTCTGGAACGCCTTCGACACTGCAATCTGGAGCCTCATCATCGACAAGTTCATGCAGAGACGTATCCCGAACTACTTGATATGGATCATCAATAATATCTCGAAGATAGAAGGATCAGGTTCGAAGGGGAAGATACTGAAGTGATAGCAGGAGTACCACAGGGCTCCATGTTGGGACCGGATCTGTGGAACATACTCGAATTGGCTGAGGGCGTACAATCAATCGCTATCGCGGATGACCTCGCGTTAGTGGCAGTGGCTTAAACCAAGAAGGACTCTGCTAATAGAATATAAAATTGGTTAAGGGAACACCAACTACAGTTAGCTGCGGAGAAAACTGAAGCTGTAATCCTCAGGGGCCCCCGTGCGAGAGACTCAAGCCTCAAAATTGGAGGAGAGACCATAAAACCATGCAAAGCTGCGCGCTACCTAGGGGTGGATGTGGACGACAGGCCGAGCTTTGTCGAACACATAGAAAAGGCAGATCGCTGCGCGGCAGCGCTATCTCGGCTCATGCCAAACATAGGAGGTCCAAGTAGCTGCTAAAGAATATTGCTGAGCAGCATTGCTCACCTAGTCATTCTATACGCAACACCGATTTGGCATGGAGCTGAGGGTGAAAACGTATAAACGACGCCTGGAATCTGTACAGCGGAGGTTGCCTCTGAGGGTGGCAAGTGCATACCGCACGGTATCAACTAAAGCCATCCAAGTAGTCACGGATAGCCGCCCATAGAGCTCCTGGTATCAGAGAGGAATACACTATATACATCAAAGCACTTAAAATTCATATCACCACAGATACAAAAAATACTATAATGATTACAGGTCGCCAAATTCAAGTATATAATATAATATAAGTATAATATAGGAATATCTAGATTTTTTTAAGATAATAAAAATGGCGAAGATGATCTTTGCATATTCTTAGGTGATATAAACATTGATTTACTAGTACCAGATGATAGAAATACCGTAGAATATCTGAACATTTTGAATGAGTTTGGTTACCAATCCGAGTCCAGGGTAATGCCAAATCATATCTAGATCATATTTCATCAAATCTGATGAACTTCTGAAAGAAATTACAATTCCCTTAGTTCACTTCACAACGATTTTGGAGGTCATGCTGGAAAAGGAAGTTGAAAACAAAACGAATCATAAAAATTCCTAAATTTTATTAACAGTAACAAAACAAGTTATGTATCTAAACAAATCTCCTGACCTGTACAGAAAAACGTCTATTCCAAAGAAAGCGTGACAAAATTGCACCCTGGATGACCAATGGCCTGCCTGCTAAACTCTGTTATTAAAAAAAAAGGTACTTGAACATCCAAAAAGAACCAGACAACATAGAGCTAAGGAGAGACTTAAAAATCTCCAGAAACTGAACGCATTAATAATAAAAACTAAAAACAATTACGATAAAGAAAAAACTGATTGTAATAAGAATAGTTCAATTTTTTTTTTAGTAATAGAAGAAATAAGTAAAACAAAAAAGGAAAAATCGAACATAAATAGAATAAAAGTGTAAATAATGAACTATTCACAAAAAAAAATATGACATAGCAAATGAATTTAACAGGACGTACATTGACATGGGAATAAACTTGACCAAAACAATTAAAATAGACCCACTATTCCTTCTCAGTAGAGCAACTATGCCCAACTCAATTGTATTCAACCCTGTTGACATGAAAGAAATTGAAAATACAATAATGGACCTTAAAAATGAGAAAGCGGTTGGTAACGATGATTTGAAAGGTGAGACCATCAAACTAATAACTCCATAGTTTTTTGTAATCTCTAACATATATTATAAACATATGTGTTGATAAGGCAGTGTACCCATCAGCATTCAAATACTCCATAATTACCCCATTGCTCAAAAGAGGTGATATAACGGAAAAAATCAACTATCGGCCCATATCACTACTAACCCACTTATCAAAAATAATTGAGCAAATAATAAAAAATCGGTTAGTCATACTTGAAAAAATTCAGCATTCTATCAAGCCAACAGTACGGATTTAGGAAGGGAAAAATCAACTGAAGATGCGATCTTGAGTCTTACTTCGAAGATCACAGAATCATTAAATATCAGCAAACCGTGCTTACCTATTTTCATTGACTTGTCGAAAGCCTTTGATACCGTCAGTCACCGTTTACTCTTGCAGGCTCTGGAGGATATTGGTATTCGAGGAAATTGTTTAAAACTTTGAAAATTACCTGACAAATAGACTCCAGGCTGTGAGGGTCGATGGCGTCTGCGGTAGTGCGGAAACGATCGAATACGGAGTTCCGCAAGGATCCATACTAGGCCCTATACCATATAATATATATTTTTTTCTTCTTTAGTTTATTGAACACATATATATTTTCTTCAATTTCTCGGAATAAAGGTCTGATTCAGTCAATTCATATAATTTTTCTTAACGACGTTTCGACATGGTATTTGTCATCATCAGGTTAAAACAAAATTATTTTATTTGAGTTTTGCGTTCGCATCGTACGAATGTATTCATCGTAATTTTGTTTTAACCTGATGATGACAAATACCATGTCGAAACGTCGTTAGAAAAATTATATGAATTGACTGAATCAGACCTTTATTCCGAGAAATTGAGGAATATATATATATATATATATTATCAATAATATATTCTCACTAGAAACTCAAGGTAGCATAACCGGTTTTGCAGATGACACGCAGATGACACAGCTATCTTTTATAGTGCTGAAAGTTGGATGGAATTAAAGGCATAAGAAGCCTTTTAAAATATCGAATAGATTTATAACATAGCCAGAACTGCAGATTTATACATAAAAATAACTATACTATTCAATAACTCCAGCACAATCATTCGAAAATGAAAATATATCGAATGCAAATCATAACAGCCAGAAACTGCAAAATAATATATAAAAATGTGTTTTTAGGTTTCTACTATTTAATAACTAGCATAATCACTCGAAATCAACGGAGAATGCTTTGTTGTTTATCATTTTCTGGAAATAGTAAAGTTGTGCTGGAAAATATATCGAATAGAAAATATATCATAGCCAGAAATTGCAGATTAATATACAGGGTGTTATGTAATAAGTGTCCGATATTTTATAGGACGATTCCTCAGTAATTTATAAGGTGAAAAGTTAATATAAGCATGGGTTCACAAGGCCTTCATTTTTATATACAGGGTGTTGAAAATTTATTTTTATTTTGGTTTTTCTTAAATAATTTTCAAAATAATGTCGATATTTGGACGAAAATTGGTATTTGGGGATTTTTTTTAATATGAGAAATTGGGTTTTCCTCTGACCATAAATGATTGTTGTGAAAATTGCGTATTAGCGTTGAACTGTGTTGCTTCGGGTTCTTGAGTAAACAAGCAGGAGTTTGATTTTCAAATAAAGGATTTTGAATAAGGCATTGGAGAAACCAACGACAGAAGTTGATACGTAACGGAAAGTCACGAATTTGGTAGGGATATAACAAATTATCATTAAAAAAATTCCATACCAGAACATGAGAAATGTTTAACGACAGCGCTATTTTTCTGGAGCTTGTTTCCGGGTGTTCTCCTACCAGATTAAGAACTGCTTCCTCGGTTTCTGGGGTTCTTACCGTTCGATGTGCACCCGACAGATGACTAGCTTTCTGAAAACTTCCTGTTTCCCTTAACCGAGCGTGAATTCTTGAAAACGTTTTTGAAGTAGGAGAAGCATCGATTAATTTAAATCCAAATATCTCGAAAACGGCTGCTTGTCGCAACTCTTGAAAAACATACCTTTCTCATGTGAAAATGATAGAGGAATCGATTTTTCTTCTAGAAAATGTGATACATACCTGCACGACAAAGTTGTGACTCCCCAAAAGAGACAAAGACCTGTAGGCGGCGCTCCTACAATTAAGAGCCAAACTAAGATCAAATTTGAATTTCTCTTATTAAAAAATCTCCAAATACAAATTTTCGTCCAAATATCAACATTATTTTAAAAATTATTTACGAAAAACCAAAAGAAAAATACATTAACAACACCTTTTATATAAAAAATGAAGGCCTTGCGGACCCATGCTTATATGAACTTTTCACCTTATAAATAACTGAGAAATCGTTCTGTAAAATATCGGACACTTATTACATAACACACTGTATAAAAATGTGTTTTCCGGACTCTACTATTTAATAACTCCAGCACAATCATTCAAAATGAAAGTAGAATGCACCGTTGTTTATCATTGTCCAGAAATTAAATTTAAAAACCAAACTGCAGAATAATACATAATCATTGTTTTTCAGAATCTAATATTTTATAACTCCAGCACAATCACTTAAAATGAACGGAGAATGCTTTGTTGTTCATCATTGTCTAGAAATAGTTAAGTTGTGGTCAAAAATATTTCGAATAGAAATTACAACATAGTCATAAGAGTTATTTAATGGTAGAGTCCGGAATACACATGTGTATGTATCAATCTGCAATTATTGGCTATGTTATAATTTTTAATATAGTGAACAGCTATATTTTCCAGCACAACTTCACTGTTTCTGTACAACGATAAACAACAGAGCATTTACCGTTCATTTTGAAAGATTGTGCTGGAATTATAAAATAGTAGATTCCAAAAAACCATTTTTATGTGTTAACCTGCAGTTTCTGGTTATGTTATAATTTCTATCCGATATATTTTCCAGCACAACTTCACTATTCCTGAACAATGATAAACAACAAAGCATTTTCCGTTCACTTCGGTGATGTGCTGGAGTTATTAATAGTAGTCACGAAAACGTTTTTTTTAATTAATTACTTTTTTATAAGAATATATTGTAGAGGATAACATGTTCCCAAACAAATCTCCTAGGCCACAATTTCATCATTGAAAAGGAGGCGGATTCCGAAATATTTCGCAAATGTCTCTGTGAATTGAGTTCGAAAAATTCCCGGTCCTTGGCATGAGAATGCTCTATGCATAATTTCAGTTTTGTCGGTCAAATACACAGGCGTTCGGAGTTAAAATTAGTTCAACACGAAAATATAATACTGAAATGATGTTACGTTATTTTTAGGACTGATGATTTGTATGTTAGGGATTTTAAGTGTGTTATTGATACACCGGGACTCAATGGACAATCATTTGAAGTCATATGATTGCATTATTAATCATTGGTTATTTGTAAATAACGTTCTGTTGACTGAGTTGTTTTGATCGATCTTACTCATTGGAATTAGTCCCACGCCAGGTGATTTCCATTGTGTTAAATCATTCGGGTGAATCAGCTTGGATAATAGCCAAAACCTGCTCATACCCCCTATATTTTCCTAACAAGTGTCATTTAAAATATATATTTTTTCTCTGTATTTCTTAAAATCAGCTAAAATTCAACTTATATAAAGTTAAATATATACTTACTTCTGATCGACTTAAAGGGGAAACGTTCTCAATCGATTTTTTTTTTATTTCGACCGACTACTGGAGTGAAAAAGTATTGTAATTGTCCAAAAAATATACTGCGAGATTTCTATAGACATATATTGTGTGTATGTGTGTCGCTCTAGCGCTTAAACCACAATTTGTATGATATTTATTATGAATATCTCCAGTAGTTCATCTTCCGTTATTTCTAAAATCAGAATTGGGGGGAACTTTATAAGCTCAGTAATATGTCACCAACACTTTTTTCAAGATTTACCAGAAAACTATATAACAACTTAACTCATCATAATATGAAATCTATGTACAAGAACGAAGTCGTCGAAACCAAATAATAGGCATATAAATGCATACTGGAGATGCCAAATACTCGTAAATATTTGAAATTATTTTAATAAATAACTGGGCCTATCCACCAACACCGCGGATACATCTCCGACAACCCCCTTTGGGGACGTATCTACGTGATGTTTTAGACGGGCAAACATCGGCAACATAACAAGGATGATGCAATCCTCTACACTCCTAAACCTCATCTCGTTCCTTTTATCACTGTCTGTCTGGAGAAGAAGATAAATAGAATTAACTGTTATGTTATTTATTATATTGATAATGAGATCTAGATACATACTAGTTGAATAAATGTTTTTGAATTTGAATTTTGAATTGGATAAGGGTGTAAAGAAAAAGAATACTTTAGAAATGGCCTCACATATTTTCTCCAAAATGATAATACGAGTTTTATAAATGCTCAATAATATAACATACATGGGTCAACGAAAAAATGCGAAAAATACGTGTGCCAACAACACCAGCGATTATTCAATGCATCTTTGGAACCACCATAGCAAAAAGAAATTGTTGTAATAGTCCAGAAATTCGAAATCGAGATTTTGATAGAAATCGATTGAATACTTTCAAAATTTTAATTTTTTTAATTTTGGAAAAAAAGGAAATTTTTAAATAATCTTTAATTTTTAAATAATTGCTGCAACGAATTTTCTAAAAAAAATGAAGAAGTGATAAAAATCGATCAATTTGATTCATATATATATATATATGAATGCTCAAATTTTGTGCATTTCACATGTTTATCCTTGCCGGTAGGTTTTAGCACTCTGAGAGAACTGTTTCGAATTCGAGGAAGACCACAAGCCGTCCTGATGATTGAGAAACCATGAAACAGCTGTAGGCGGATGGTGGGCTCCCTTGAAGTTGAAACAAAACTCTCTTTCTTCTTTTATATATATATATATATTTATATATATATATATATATATATATATATTATTATGATGGGACTAATTATTATAATGATTCTTATTGTTATTTATTTATTTTTAATATTCAATAACTAGAAATCTTAATAAAATATTTGTTATGATAAATTTGTTTAATTGATTTATTTTTTTATTTAATAATTTTGAAAAGTAAATACTTATCATAACAGTAATGAAACTCCGGCTATGTTGCTCTTACCCTTTTTCAACACTCTTTTACCTTATCCCAGCTCAGTCGGTACGCCTATGGAGTATGACGTATCTCCGTTCTCGAAGTAGGATTCTGTAATGTCAACTTGTTGCGCTGCTTGACGTCAAAAGTGCTATTTTGTGGGAAGATTTATGATTAGGTACTGAATAAATAAACAATGAATTCAGAAAAACCGTCAAATAGTTATTCTTTCATTGAAATAAGTCCTTAAATTGACGTAACCTGCGATATCTAACTTATCTAAATCAGAACAGTGATGTGAAATAGTAAAACTTGCTTATGTGTGATAAAATACTTGTGAATATAACTTTCAAGGTTATGCTCAGTCTATATATATATATATATATATAAGGCCAGCATTCTAACCGATACCTTTTAGGCCAGTAGATATAGACAATCAATTAACTTTAATTCCAAAAGTTTTCGAACTTCAATGGTATGTTAGTGCATCAATAAAAACAAACTATAAAATTGTGCAGAAGTCTGCGATGAACGAAACATTGTTTTAATTGCAAAAAACGTTTTCATGCTTTATTATTGCATTGAAAATTGCAAAAGTTCTGCAAACTAGGCATACCTATAGTAAAGGGGTTTTACAACATGCAATAAGTTTGCAACCTTGTAAAAGTTACGGAACCGTGTTTTTTGTCATTTTTTTAAGTTTTTCATTTTAATTTGTTTAAAAAAATCACAAAAGTTCTGCAAATTGGATAAGTGAACGGAAAAAAAGTTTAAAAGATCCACGTACATTTGCAACCATTTCTGAAAAACGCATCATTTATTTATCAATTTTTTTTATCGACGCTCCCATTTTCAGTACACACAAGCATTGAAATAATAACAAAAGTTTTTTATTGTGATTGCAAATAAAGAGAATATTGGTCTTAGAGTATATTAACTTTGCAACCTCATACGAAAAACGGAACCTATTTATCCACCATTATATTTTTTTTGCATATTTACAATTTCTGAAATAATTGAAAAAGTAATGCAAATTGCAATTAAAATTACGACTAATATTTTACGTGAAGCAAGAGATTTGCAACCGTCATTGTTCAACGGAACAGTTTTTTTTTAAGAATTTGGCCATAAATGCAAACATTGTGCAAAAAGGTTTAAGATATATATTAGACCGACATATCTACAGTGGTCCAGTTAAATACTTGATTCTCCATCGCGAATATCTGTTATATTTTGTACTGGTTGATTGAAATTGCATCCGAAGAATAAAACGGTTACGCAGTTAACCACTAAAAAATTTGAAACTATTGATCTCAGAAACAATAAATTTAATCTAATATTTTCGAATGCAACAATCGAATGAATACAAAATTTTGCTAAATTCTGCTAAAAGACTATTAGAAGACATTAATTTTTTATCGCATTAGAAATAACATGCAATCATTCTTCATTTAAAATTTTCACTTGTCACAACATGACTTTATAGCAATCGACGAGATTTTAAAATGAATAATCGATGCTCTATGGAAGGAAGGATATCAAAACGTTATCGATTGTATATCTCGCAAGTACATAATTTTCATCATCAAACAGAAACGTTGCTGAAAAATAAAAATTATAAATCGATATTACATCTCAAATTAATTTTTACAGGTATGTATTTCTTGAATTGAATAAAATTATAATTTACCTTTCCACTCGACTTTCTTACTCCAATTGTGGTTTCGCATGAAAAATTCTATTGAATCCGAATGGAGGACTGAAATGTAATCGACACGTAAAAATCGTTTTCTTGATTTGTAATTTTTTTTTAAATAAAGAGAGAAAAACATGTTGGTAGGCAATTCTATTTCAGTTGTAGCTCCAGGACTACTAGATGAATGTGCATTGTTTTTGGTCAGTTAAAAGTTATCTGTCACAAAAATTCAATTGTCAGTCTCCTTGTTATTCTGGTAATAAATCATGTTACTAAACTGCTGTGCATTCATTACTCTGTAAACAGAACACTGTGACGTAACACAGTTATAGATTAATCGTACTAATGTACATCTGTACGAGTGTTTTTTAAATTTCAATATTTCCTACATTTTTTATTGAATCAAGAAAATTATGAAAATGTGTCGAGAGATTCTCGATCCTCCATCAAACGTACTCAAGAGTATTTTTTTATGCAAATTCCTAATTGTAATATGATGTATTGAATTCATATCGAAAACGTTAGCTTTCAACATTGAATGATTTCACCTACCGTTGACGATCTTCTTGGTCGATAGTTAACTTGGTAACATAATGAATGTCATTTATTAGGTATATAAAAATCTTTATTATTCTGATAACACAAGTGTTGAAAAAATAAATATTTTTTAAATTCCTAATGTTTCGCATTGTAACATAGTTTTCAAATTATTATATTGCCACCAATTGGTAAAATGAGTTGTCTGCCCGATTCGAAAACAAGTACGAAAATATTTTTCTTTTGATTTTACCCCCATTTCCGAGTTGCAGACGAGGATGCAAATTAATGAAAACATTCTATGTCAGGACATCTCCACTTGCAACCATTATTTGAAACTCAATTTAATGAAAAAATATATTTTCCGTTTGACGCAAGAGGTTGCAAATTACAACTCTTGTCAAGAACATTATTTTAGTTATTTTTTCGAGTTTGCAGAACTTTTGGAATTTTCATCGAAAAATTAGGACTAACAACAATTTTATTTCGATAAAACATTTCCGTTTTGCATGAGTGGTTGCAAATTTATCAGAGGATGTAAATTGCTATTTTTGAAAACTTCGAAGGTTTGCAGAACTTTTGCAAATTTTTTCGCGCTAATAAGTGAAAATTTTAAATCCTATTAAATTGTTAATAAGATTAAAAAGACTACATATCATATGAAAGTCCTCTTCACTCTACTGAAGTTTTGAAACTTTTGTAATTATTATTAAATTTTGGGAAAATCATGTCTATCTCTACTGGCCTATAGATAAAGAACTAATCGAAGCAACTGCTGTATTCTCTTGTAGACTATACTCTTCTCATAGAAATGAGGCGTAGCTATGTTGTTTTTGTCGTTTTCGACATTCATATCATCTGAGTTATCTAGTCCCGAAAATATATCTCGCAACTATTATATAAGAGAATCAAAGCGGCATTGTATGATGTTCATAAAGAAAGTATAGAAATCGAAGCCAATTTTCATCAAACTGAAATAAAATCTGGAAACGATCCACAACGAAAAAAATTTATCTGTATTTTTTATCACATGTTCCGAAGTTATGTGTTGACGTCATCTTTGGTCTGTGCCAAGTGTAAATTATTATGATATACGAAAATGACAAAACCATGAACAACATATAATTTCTAGTGGTCTAGAATTTCAACAGCGTGATTGAGGGTGAACGATTTACACAAATGGGCATGATTGAATTCAATTTTTCAGAGATATCTAGAGCTCCGCAGCAATAACTGCCTATTATAACAATTATATCAAGGCGGAAAAGTGGTAATCAAGCCTCGCTCAATGAATATTCCTTATTGAAGTTGTACTGAAAAAATTTGAATTTAGTATAAGTTAAATGTTGAAGATTCATACCTTTGGGTTATAATTATGAACAAAGTTGAAAATAATTGTAAATATCTAGTATAGTTGAAATTAGCAATAATATTTTCACTTTTACATGTACCTAATGTTAACTTGAAACTGGGAATATTATTTGAAATTTCTTAATATTTAGTGTTTAACAATATATATATTTTTTGTATTCACATTAATTGCATCAAATGGCGAATAGAAGGTCTTAAGGATTAAAAAAGGTAAAAGTTCTAATAACATTCACCGGTTTCAGATGAAATTCCATGTGATGCATCACATAGTAATGAGTAAATTAATAATAATAATAATCTTTATTCCTTACAGTTGAAATGGTATACTGATATGGCGAAGTTCATCTCTTGCTGGGCGCAAGGTGATGGTCTTCCACTCAACCAAACTTGACCTAATCTTAGCATAATTAAAAAGACGAAAAAATTAAAATAAAATGAGAGTGATGAAGGTGAAGAAGAGATGTGATTCATGTCGTCAATAGCATAATAATTGTACTAAAACAAACCAGTGTGACGAGTGAAAATGTGGCGTCAGTGACAGAATGACAGCCAAGAAGGAAATAATTAAAAAAGGGAGCAATCACGGAATCATTTTGAAATTGAATCTATTCCAGGACCAAGTAATGAACATCAATAGAAAACATTTATCTAAGGATTGCCAAACCCTAGTACTTAACATTTTCGAAGGTCCCTGTACTCAAATGAAGATCAAAGCAACCGGTATATGGTTTTTTATCGCCATTTTTTTAATATGGGGGAAACTTTGCTTGATTTCCAAACCTTTGGGTGTCTGGTGTTAATTATGAGATTAAAAATAATTTTGAGGGGCTTCAAGAAAAAATCTGCACATCCCTTTATTATATATTCTGGAATATTATCTGGCCCTAGAGACTTTTTGAGTTTCAAACGTTTTATAGCAAGTAATATTTCTTCATCAGATATAGCAGTATTGAAATTTATTCATTATATTTGGATTGGTCTCTAAATTAAAGGGTTCATTTGGCCTTTTACCATATTCTTTAAAGGGTAATCTGCAAATGCATTCGCTATCTCGTTATTCTCTGTTGTGAAGTGCCATTGTTAATCATCGCACCGCTCACAGAGTCAGTTTTTTTTTCACAGATTTCACGTATTTTCCTGAATTGTAGGGGTCCTTTTGGGAACCTTCCATTGATTCAACTTATCTGAGTGTGCCTTTTGATATCGCGTTTAATCTTTTGATCTTAAACTCATGAATTGCTGTCTGAGTTGTCATTAGTGTTTTTGAATTGTCCCCCTGGCATTTTTTTTTTTTTCTGATTAATATTGGTTAACCAGGGAAAGGGTTTCTTTTTCTATATTTAGCTATAGGGACAATTCATCAAATATCTTTAAATATATTCATAGAAAATATCAAAGACTATTTACATCATGAGAAAGGGCCATTTCATCCCCAACTAACTGCGCAAAAAAAGATTATACATCTTCTGAAAATCGGTTTTTAGTAAATTGTACTGCGAGTTGAATGTTTCATCATTCGTCATCTCGCCATGAGCCTTTTGAGTACACAGAACAGAGCAGGATGGTTTCTTTTTCTCTAACTATGGGAAGATCGCCCTCTCTACATCAACTGTCCTGTTAGATAAGACTAAATCGAGAATTCTGTTCAATAAATAGAGGTATTGAATTGTCGTAAACTGGAAATCTAGAAACTGCACATATGCCATCTCTACATTAACAAATCGTTGATTTCGGGTAGTTCTCTGACTCTTCAGTCACCTAATATTAAAATATTGCATCATGCATTGGTGCTTAAGGGCAATTCCACAATAACTTTGTCTTTGAGCCTCGTTCTGAGGATGTTTGAAACGTAAAATTAAAAACGGATCATAGTTGAACAGAAAATCCGCCAATCTTTCCATTGCAAAAGCCTGAATCAAGATCAATAACATTTTTTGTCGCACGTCAAAATTTTTGAATTCACTTCTTGCGAGGGTTTTCCCAACGACTACAATCTCCAAAGATTCAACAATAATGTATTTAACTATCTCCTTACCCTCCCCTAACTCCCAACCCAAATGTTCTCTGTTCTTTCCAGAACTTATTATTTTCTATTCCGTTAGTCCATAACATTATGAAGTGACCCAATACACTTCATTTCCCCCTTTTTCCCGCTTATATGATTTTTTCCAAAACCCCCTTACGGCTCAACTTTCCCTAACATGTATGGTTACCACGATGTTCTTGAACATTTTAGGCAACCTTTCATGGGCAAAACTTCTTCAGTGAATCCTTCATTTTTTTTCATACTACTTGTGCCGATATAATCACAGTCCATAATACATAATTTTACATATTGAATATTTCAGTCCAGGTGCTGCAGCAATATCCAGCGAGAAATTAAAAGAAAGAAATATCAGAATCTTGGAAATAATTTCTTTTTCCATCCAATAGCTGTCGAAACTTTTGGTGTTTTTGGGCCCCTGAATTCTGTCTTTTATTCATGAAAGTGGAAGGAGATGGGCCGCGCTTCAAAAGATAAACGTTCAACGTCATTTTTGATACAAAGGATTAGTATAGCAATTCAAAGGGGCAATGCTCCTTCTGTAATGGTACAATTCCTCCATCGCATCCACTGGATGAATTATTTTATCTTAATTTTCCTACGAGATACAAATCGGTTATCAAAGATAAACACTCAGTACTTTCCAAAAATCAATATCAGTTTCTCTATCACCTTCTTTGAATTACAGGAAAAAGAACCTATGGATTATTTGTTAAACATGAGTGAGCATGCCATACCAACAAGAGACTCCATTTCTACATTTGGCCTAAAGGATTGAAGAATGTAGGAAATACCTGTTTTATGAATGGGATGATCCAGTGTCTCTGAACCAAAGTTTTGTTGGAATTTTTTTCAAGTATGAGGAATTTAATACTACTATATCAAGAATGAAAGGAAATTTAGTGAAATCTTTTATATCTTTGATGGAAAATATCTGAGTCCTGATTCTTCTCGAAAACGGTGGATACTTCACATTTCGTCCGTCTATTCGAAATTTTGCTCCTTCCTTCGATCATAACGTCCCAGCAGATTCGGAAGAATTTCTAAGATACCTTCTGGTAGGTTTACATGAAGATTTAAACAAGGCGAGTGCAGAGATTCATCCATCACCAAACGATTTTTTATCACGAAGATAATAAAGCCCATTTCTTGGACAAGATATTTTCTACTCTAATTCCCAAAATTTTAGAAAAACCGGTCAGCTGATGAAGTCTTATTGAGATGTACTTTTTTAATTACTGCTCCGTTACTTTTGAACCCTTTTTGGGCCAATCCCCATTCCCGACTTCCAAACGAAGTCGTGAATTTAACACAATGTATTGAACTGTTGACAGAAGAGAGACTTTGACTAACGATGCGAGCCCATCTGTTCAACTTGTGGAATGAAAAGGGGGTTCAAAAGATGATTGATACAAACATTTCCAAAATTTTAGTTATACATTGCGTGTTTTTCCCCTGATGGCAGAAAATTGGGCAATGGGGTTTAATTTTCCCAAAAAAATTTGAATTTGGATTAATATTCTGCTCAGGATGGAATGAATACTTTATAAATCTACGCCATATCTACTCATAGCGGAGATTTCCAATGGACACTATACTGCATATTTCAAACACCCATAATTCTAATTGTTGGACCTCTTCGATGACGCCGGGATTTCCCCAAAATTGATTCTCTTAGCCCCAGGGAGCATTTTCCTTTTTTAGAGAAAAAATCTGATTTCTGATGGTGTTGTTTTTCCGGGCCCCCAACGAAAAAGCGAATGGCCCTCACTTCGAGTCCCCGGGCCCAATCAAGAAACTTGATATTATTTTTTTTATTTAAACTTTGATTTTGATTTTTTTAATTCTAAAAATTTTCCTTTTAAAAAAATGAATGAATGAATGAATTGCATAGGAAAATCTAATAAACAAACAATACATCAATACATATTGTTTTGAATAATGTATTATACAAAAAAAAAAAAACTAAATCAAACTAAATTGGTCATACATAACATCCTGGGAAAAACAACATTGAAAAGTCATAAATACAGAGCAAAACTAAAAAAAAAAGCTAACCTCGGGATCATTTTAAAAAAAAAAAAAAAAAAAATCATTTATAACATTTTATTACTCTATTATTTTTTATAATCATTAATTTTGTTTTTAATATAAAAAGTCTCTTGCTTTTTTTTTTTGAGGTCTTTTGAATTATTTAACCTTTTAAAATAAAAATTT
>JAFIRS010006756.1:0-32508 GCA_018342105.1 Gonioctena quinquepunctata | reverse complement strand
GGTTGAACCTTAAAATTCAGTGATCTAGGGAAAAACTTTGAAATACCTGAATCGGGGGGGAAAAAAATCCTAGATTTTGGGGAAAAGCCCAATCTTCTATGGGGGGGGAAAAAAGTCCTATCAAAGGTAGAAATTCATAAAGGTTGACTCTTAAAATACAGTAGATATGGGAAAAAAACCCGGGGTTAATATCCCCCCTCGAGCAAAAAAAAAAGGGGTTTTTCCCCCCAAGGACCCTTTTAAAAGGGCCCAAAACCCCCCACTTGGCCTTGCATTTTAAAAAAATTTTTCCCCCAGATCGGGGGAAAAAAAATCGGGGGAAAAAATCCTATCTCCCTCTCTTTTAACCCCGGCTCTTATGGGAGTTTCCATGGGGGGTCAGGGGAAATTTCCCCAGTTTTGGGTACTTTTTAGAAAAGTAAAAAAAGTGCCCCCCCCCCCTCAGCTATATCTTACTGGGAAACCAACAACCCCCATTTATTTTTCACCCCCAAAAAAGATAAGCCAATTTTTTAAAAAAGAAGGTGGCGTAACCCCCAAATCGGATCTCTGTTTTATATCAAGAAATTCAAACCCAAAACCCCTTTATCAAATCACGCACTGTACTGGGACTTCCCACGGGGGAAGATCGCCCATTTGGGGATTACAGTAGGAATCGAAATACCAATGGTCGACTTTTTTCCCCCAGGCCACGATGGAACTTCGGAAAGGAAAATGGACTCCCTATGGGGGAAATCGATATTTGCACCCTTTTCATCCAAAAAAAGGCAAAAATACCAAAAAAGTAAAAACCTAATGATGCGGCCCAAAAACACCCCCAAAGGTTTCCCCAAAATTATATCCCTGGATGGAGGGGGGAAAAAGCCCCCTATACGAGGAATTCAGGCCCGGGAAAAAAAAAACCTGACCATCAAAAACCCCCATGGCCCCCCAGAATGGACAAATGGTTCTGCTGTGGAATGCATGAACCTTTTTCCCCAGTAGGAAAGCATGGGTCCACTGCGGAAGCTTGGAGGATGTAACCGAAATTTGGGGGAAAAACCCCTCAATAAAAAACCGAACCCCCAAAACCGCTTTTGCGTTTCCTGACCATCCCATAAAAACCCACAAGAGACGTCCCAAAAACCCCCAAGAGACCTGAAACGTTACCCCCCATCGCCCCAGTTCTCCCCGCTTCTCTCCGAAATTAGAACAGGGCCTCAAGGATAAAAAAAATTTGGGAAAACACGGCTTCGCCATCACCCCATATTCCTGGTTAAACCCTTTGGGGGGGAACCCGCTGGGCAAAATTTTTTAATGACATCCCAAGGACCTCCCCAGAATTTAAAGAAAAAGGGGGGTTTTATTCAAAAAACCCGAAACCACAGGACTCCCCCAAAGGGTCCACCTAAGCTCTCCTCACCTCTATAAGCTGAAAAAAAACTAATCTAAAACCCTATAGTCCTGCGTTGATGTACTACCCCCCTAAAAAAAGGCTGGGGTTGAATTTGGGGCCCTACCGCCAAGTCTTATCCCACCCCAAAAAAAAAGCGGGGTTTGAAGGGACTGAGAAACATCCTAGCGTTCTTTATCTTTCTGCAGCGACCCGTATGGAGGAAGGCCAATATACAAATTACTCAGAGTCATACCGCCTGAAAATGTCCATTTAATTAACCCTTTCCAAGTCTTTTTAACGATCTAAAAAATACTAGGAAAATTTAACAATGGGGCCCCCCGGGGTTCGGGGCTCGCTCCATTTTTCCCCCTTTAAAACTCTACACAGCTGCCCACCGGTGGGGGGTTTGAAAAATTTTCATATCAGACGACAGCGATTTCTACACAAACTCAAATTCCCCAAAAAAACATGCTTTGGAAAAAAAGACCTCCAAAACAAGTTCTTCAAAAAAAAAAGGCTGTCCAAGTCCCTAAAAAAAAAATCTGCTTTCCATCTAGAACAGGCAAGCGAAAGATACCCTCGAAAATATATTTAAATATAAAATTATTGTGAGCAAAAAGGGGGTCATTTCCCCAAAAAAGTCTCAATCCACCCCCTCCTAGGCCCTTTTCACTGAGGTAGGGATGTGCCAGATCTCAATCCCCTCCTCAGGTTTGTCCTTGGGAATAAAATGATTTCCCCGGGGCTCAATCCCTTGTCCCAGATTGTAGTCACTTGGTGGGGTTCGGGGGGTTTTTTAATGCCCGGGGTCTCAATCTCCCCCCCCCAGGTTTTTCCACTAGCTTTCTCTAAGGTCTCTGTCTTCCTATTCCTTCGAAAAAACTGAGATTCAGAAAAGGGGGGTGTTTGGGAAACCTAGGTAATTCAGTGGGGCGGAACTTTGGGGGGGGGTTTGGCATAAGCCAAAAAAAAAATTTAAGTATTGGGGGTCTGCGTTTTCATCCGTTTTTTTAGGCAGTTCGGGCTCTCTCGATCTCAAGGGCTTCACGAATGACCCTCGCTTGCATTTTTCTCAGTGGCAATGGTCGGTGTGGTCGATATCCATTCTGGCCTGTCTCTTGGGGGCTTGGGCTTGTCGGGAAGGTCAAAAAATTCCCGGGCCGGTTTTTCGTTAACTCGATTGTCGCCTTTAGTTTGTCCTTTTATGTCCCAGGGCATTCGGAATACAATTTTCTTTTATTCCTTGAGACTCTTTGGTATGTTATCTTTGGGACCGATAAATAAAAGGGGGCTATTTTTTGGGGTGAAAAGGTTTTTTTCGCGTTTCCTTAACAATCTCCAGTTTTTTAATTTAAAAAAAAAACTGAAGCGGTTCAAAAACTTTAATATTCTATATTTATATATATATATATATATATATTGTAATGTTTTGATAAATTGAAAAAAAAAAAATTGTTTCTATATAATGAATGAAGCTAATAGTCTTTGCTATTCTTTGTGGGGCCAATTTGATGAATTTAAAAAGGGGGTTTTCCCCCCCTGTATTGTGTGCTGTAAAATAAAATTCCCGAACGTCACTGTTCTCTCCCCCCGCTCCAAAACAATCTTTTTTTTTCCCCCCACCCACGGCTAAACCCCCAGTTGGTACGCCCCTTATCAAAAGGGTGGCCGGTTCAAAGCAATAAAAGGCCACTGCTGGCAAATTTTTCCAGTTTATTGAAGGGTTTTTTTGATATGTTTTGATCATTGTGAGAAAACAAACAACAAAATATAAAAAAACAATTATCTCCTTCTTTAAAAGGAAAAGACTTAATAAACCTTTCCTAGAAAATAACTTATAAAAAGGGTGAATCAAACAAATATTCACGGATAAAAAAAAAAATCAGATCATGGAGATAAACAGAACCTCATTTTTTTCCCCCGGTGGTGACGTTTTCTTTTTTTTTTCAAAATAGGGTGACAAAAGGGGTTCTTCAGGGGGAAAATGGTTCAGGACCGGAAGAGCACTATTAAAGTTTTATCCTGGTTGGAACTGTTGATGTTCTAATTATACCATAAAAAAGGGATGTCTCCTCTAATCCTGTCAGGTTTTGCAATATCATGAATCAGGAACTAAAAGAGGGGGGAAATCAGTTTTTTGGCCCCCGTGGATATGTTATCTTAAAAGGTTATTGGTTTTGTTCCCAAAGATGGGATTATTCAATTTTTTTTTTGGGAAATTTTTGCGTGGCACCGGGGCGGAAATTTATTTTCGATCTCCTAAAAGTTTTTTTTTTTCTACCCGCTACTTTTTTTCTCCTTTTTTTTTTTTTTTGAATTTTTTGAATTGGTGCACTAATGTAAGTTTTCACTGTTTATATTTATATTGCATAATTTATATATAAAATTTTTTTTTTCCCTCTTATCATTATTTACAAAAATTTTAATAAAAATTCTTCTGATACCATCTCATTTTTAATCTCTCAAATTTCCCCAATTTTTTCACCTGACCAACTTTCCCCCGATTGGCTATTTTCATAAAGACGTTTGCTGTTCTATCTTTTTGGTTTTTTTTTTTTTGCTTTTAAAATACTGTATGTTTCAAATTATAAATGTGTTGATTACTGTTTATTCCTAAAATTTTTTTTAAATTTAGACTTTTTTATTGTCTTTTGAGCAATTATGAGTTATAATAATTTTGCCCCCGGGGGGTGTTTTTTTAAAATTTTTTTGACTTTTTTTTCACCCCTTTCTCCCCCGGGAAAAACATAAATTTCCCCAAAATTATTCAAAAAACAAACTCTTGAAACCTTAAAAAATTTGTAATTATTTTTTTTTGGGGGGATTTAGTTTTTTAAAAAAATTTACAACTGGCATAACATAACATAACATTTAAAAACTTCCCCAAATTTATATTCAAAATTTTTTTCCCAGGTTAAAAAAACTGAATATAATTTTTTTCATTTATATTTTTTAATTTTACTTTAACTAATAAATTTTTTTTATTTCCCCGAAAACTTCTTGTGATGGACTTAAAAAAAAAACAAGTTCTACAACAACAACTTTTATTTAAAACTACTTTTACTACGTTCTTTCTTTTTAAAAAAAACTTGACTATGGACTTTTTTTTCGGATAAAAGAAAATTTTCCCCAAAATATCATCATATATGACATTTTATATTCCATTATTATCATCTTATTCCCCTTTTATATTTTTTTACTGATATTATTTTCAATTATAGATTTTAAATTTTTTTTTTTTCTTTCAATTATACTGTTTTATCTTTTTTTTCCCATTTTTTCCTTCAGTCGTTCTTTATATTCATATTTTAATTGGATATTTTATTTACCCCGAATCCCCCTTTTTTTTTTTACTTTTATTTTGTGTATATACTTTTTTCCTTTTCATTATTCACACATAATTAACATATTATTTTTTAAATTCCCTTTTTAAAATCCTTCATTTTAATTATTAATATCCTTCATTGTATTTATTAATATTTTATCATCATCATCATCATTCATATTTCTTATAATTACTTTTTTGGGGTTATTATTATTATCATCCCATTTTTTATTTCTCACATACATTCATTTCCCCACACAAAATCTTTTTATCTTTTTTTTATTTTCATTTTTTTAAAATTAAAAATTTTTTTTATCCATTTCTTTTTTTTTCCTTTTCCCAAAACTATATTGTTTTCACTTTATTCCCCCCCTAACAACCCTTTAAACCCAAAAATTTTATATCAACTTTTCTGTTTTTAAAAATTTTTTTTTTTGTTTTCAATTTTTGTTTTCTTTTCATGAAATATTCACTCATGTGTTGTTTTGTTTCCTTCAATATTTTCTCTCATTGATATTTTTCTTTACATTTGTTTTCATCTCATTTTATTTTATTCAAATGTTCTAAATCCTACCATCTATAAAATAATTTTTCAATTTTTTCCATTTTTTATTCCTCAACTTACCTATCAAATTTGTTAGCCTACAATTTATTATTCCTAAATTTTCTTTTTCATTATTTGTCTCTCCTTCTATGGAATCTTGCTTGTTTTGTAACTGCAAGCTTATTTTCATTTCACAAATTTTCAATTGAAATTTTATATTAATTTTTTCAACTATTTGCATTCTCATAATTTTACCTTTTCCTTTTATTTGGTAGTCAACTTTATTTTAAATTCTTTTCTATTTTTTATATTTAACATTTTACTATCCATTATTATCATAATTTCATTATTTGTTTTTCTTTCTTTCATTTTAAAAATTCTATTCGCCCTGTAGATATCATTGATTTGCATAACTATTATTTTTTTATTTATGTTTCCTTTTTCCAACTCAAATTTGTATGCCACGCTCATGTCATTCATTTTCATTATTATTATTTTATCATTTTCATTCCCTTTTTGCAGTTCAATATTCATCTTTGCTATTATTATATCATATATTTTTCATTATTTTTACTTTGTATTTATTTTTCCTTTCTCATCTGAAAATTTTTATTATTCACATTTATATTATGCATAAGTTCATTATTTTGGAGATCGAAATTCATTTTATATTTTGTATCTGTTTGTCATCTTTTTCTAATAAATTGTTCCTAACATCTGTTTTTTGTATAAGTACTCCTGAATTTTATTTTTCTCACTACTTGTTTCTAATGGTTTTTATTCCTTCACTACTTTCTTTGAAACATTTTTCCATACTTTCTATTATTCTATCATTCATTCTTTCTATTTGCTCCTTCATTTCATTTTTCATATTTCCTGAATTTTCTTTCATTTTGTTTTATTTCATCTTTTATACTTCCTATATTTTCATTCATTCTTACTGAATTTTCATTCATATCATTTCTCATACTTGCTGAATTTTTATCCATTTTTTCATTCATACTTGCCATATTTTCATTCATACTTGCTGGAATTTTTATCCATTTTTTCATTCATACTTGCATATTTTCATTCATACTTGCTGTATTTTCTTTCATATCTTTTTTTTCAAAAAAAATTTCTAACATTTTATTACTTTCCATTCCTGTACTTTCCTTTTTATTCTATCTCTCTCACATTACTACTCTCTCCCTTGTTCCTTATCACCCCTATCTCTACCTTCTGCACTTTCTTCCAAGCCAACTTTCTTACCATTTCTCAAATCCATTTTTTTTATTCACAAATATTTAGCCTTACTCGTTGGAATGCCAATTGCTAATGTTCACCCAGTGTTATTAAGGAATTATATATTTCCCTTACTTTTTTTTTGCCTTTTCTCACCAGATAAATATTATGAAATGATATTGCCTTTACTTTGCCTTTTCTCGCCCCACGTTGGGCGCCACTTGTAATGTAATGAGAATTTTGAAATATATATTTTTTATTGTTATTATAATTAATATATTTTTGCCCCACGTTGGGCGCCACTTGTAATGTTTTGATGAATTGAAAAATATAAATTGTTTCTATATAATGAATGAAGCTAATAGTCTTTGCTATTCTTTGTGAGCCAATTTGATA
The DNA here is from genome assembly GCA_018342105.1 of Gonioctena quinquepunctata. Classification (NCBI taxonomy): domain Eukaryota; kingdom Metazoa; phylum Arthropoda; class Insecta; order Coleoptera; family Chrysomelidae; genus Gonioctena; species Gonioctena quinquepunctata. Next base: position 25,644 of record JAFIRS010006756.1, on the reverse strand, counting down.
TGATATAAATAGATATTTCTGCCCCTGTATTGTGTGCTGTAATAATAATTGCCAGCGAACGTCACTGTTCTCTCGTCACGCTACCAACAATCATTATTTTCCCCACCACGGCTAAACTACAGTTGGTACGCCCTTATCTCAAGGTGGCCGGTTCAAAGCAATAGAGCCACTTGCCACTGCTGCTAACTTCAGTTTATTGAATGGACTTTGGTATGTTTTGATCATTTGAGAAAAAAAACAACAAAATATCATAAAGCAATTATCTCCTTTATTCAGGAAGACTTAATAATACCCTGGCCTACGAGCAAACTTATACTAGGGTGAATCAAACAAATATTCACGGATAATAATAAATCAGATCATGGATAGATAAACAGAACCTCACTTTTTTCCGTGAGAGTGACGTTTTCTGTTATTTTCAAAATAGGTGACATAAAGTTCTTCGAATGTGAAATTCGTTATTGGTGAAATAGTTCAGGACCGGAAAAGCACTATTAAAGTTTTATACCTGGTTGGAACTGTTGGTGTTCTAATTATACCATGAATCAGGATGTCTCCTCTCTCCAATCGCTGTCAGGACTGCAATATCATGAATCAGGAACTATATAGATGCGGAAATCAGCATTTGGATCCGTGGATATGTTATCATTAAGGTAATATTGGTTTTGTTTACCAAAAGATGGGATTACTCCAATTTTCTTTTAGTAAAATTTTTGCGTGGCATCCGCTTGGGAATTTATTTTCGATCTCCTCGAAGCTTTGTTTTTCTATCGCCTAGCTACATCTTTTTCTCCTTGTTTTTTCATTTGAATTTTTGAATTGGTGCACTAATCGTCACTTTTCACTGTTTATATTTATATTGCATAGTTTATATATACAATTATTTTTCCACTCTTATCAGAATTCACAAATTTCAATAATAATTGCTTCTGATACCATCTCATTTCTAATCTCTCACAATTTCCAATTTTACACCTGACCATCTATTTGCCTGATTGGCTATTTTCATAAAGACGTTTGCTGTTCTATCATTGGCTACTTTTTGTTAGCTACAGTTTCATATACTGTATGTTTCAAATTTATAAATGTTGTTGATTACTGTTTATTCCTGAAAATTTTTGTAAATTTAGACTTTTTATTGTCTTTTGAGCAATTATGAGTTATAATAATTTCTACAGTGTATGAAATTGATTGTTTTATAGTATTTTGACATTTTTATCTATCCATATTCTACCTAGGCTCACAATATATATAGAATTTCAAAAGTTATTCACAAACAAACTCTTGAAACCATTAACCATCTAGTAATTATTCTTTTTGTGGGTTTTTAGTCTTTTAAAATTTACAACTGGCATAACATAACATATATATATATATATATGTTATAATAATCTCATTCGTTCAATGTTTTTTCATTGTTATGACCTCTATGTCTTGTATCTCGGAATTCCGACTTGTATCTCGGAATTCCAAACGAATTTGCTTGTATCTCGGAATTCCATTTTATCCGGAATTCCGACTTATTGATCGGAATTCGATTGAATAATCCGATCAATCGATTCCGACTCTGAATTCCACTCATCGGAATTCGCTGACGTCAATTGAGATACAGTCGGAATTCCGACTGTAATCGAATCGATACAGCGGATCGATAAGTCATTCCGAGTACATTTCCACTTGTAAGTCGAATTCGACTTGCAAGTCGGAATTAAATAAAAAAAAGGTGTGGCACTTCTACGCCTTCGTAGAAGGGGGTAGTGGAATAATAAAAAAGCGGGATGTCTACTTTATTATCTGAGACTGGCTGATCTTCGAATTATGGCCACCAATCATTGCAAAAAATGAACTCAACATTCATTAAGTACTAAACTCCTAACATAACATAATCTATCAAAGGTTTTAGATAAGATGTTTCAGTTCACTTGTCTGCGAACTGTTACAGCGACGCAACGAATATTAAAACCTACGGGCTTGCTGAGTACTTCCTCGAGTTTTTCTCTATAGAAATATCTTTATCATTATTACAGTGCCAGATTGAGCCAGCGTGGGGCCTGTAGTAAATTCTATCAAGAGGCACTATCGAGAGGCCCTTGGTTTGCTTCAGGTTCTCGAAGTGTTTAATAAAAACGAACCGTTACAAATGCACTTCCCTGGATTCGATGTGGGCCAATTTAGACATAACACTATTTATATCGATTTATCTGAGCAAATCATATTCTATATTCATTCATATTCTTGCCCATTGTGTTCTATAACTCAAAACTGGCTTGCATCTGAAGTGCTCAAAGTGCTTTTGAGTAATTTCTGTTGTGCCGAAAGTACACAAGTGAGAAGTAAATATTACAAAAATAAAATATCCATCAATTTCTTATTGGTTAGTAGTCAATAGAACACTATTCTGATAGCTCGATTCCCCTGTTGGTTTTGCGATGCTGCCGCGTACAGTGCTGGGAAAAAAAAAAATTTGATACCGACGTCATTCCATTGGCCTGGTGTAGCGATAAGTGGTAGGTATACCGGGTGATAATGGGACTTGGGCCATGCCTATATCTCCTTCACTTATCAACCGATTTGAATGAAATTTTGTACATAGATATTAGTCACAATTTTGGATTGACAAACATATGAAAACAAAATGGCCAACTTTCGGTATAGCCAGAATAGCCACCAGCTTCGATTTTTCAAATAGAACACCCTGTATGTTTCATGTTTTTCAGATTCTACGGCTCAAATTACAAACGACAGTGTTGCCAAATTTTCAATTTACGATTGAAAAAACAAATGACCTAATATTTTTTCAGTACAGGAGGACTTGATCAGGTTAAAATCTACAATAATTTACATCAGTAACTCATAGTACTAGTCATTACATCGATAAGACCAATAACAAATCATACAGCAGGAATTGAAATTTTCGAACGCATTTTCAACGAAAAAATCGTTTTTTTCAAATGGTACCCATCGAGGACCATATTGCCATTCGATAGAGAATTTGATTACCAATTCAATGATATACATTATGTACCGCTTTTTTTTTGTTCAAAACTAAAAACGATCAATTATTGGATTTGTACAATATTTTATACGATGCCAACAAATTCCGTTTAGGTTTGATGAAAAGAAAGGTAAATAGTGGGTGATTAATGTCAGGTCAAAAGTCAAATACCAATTTTATTCGTCATCTCGTTTTGTTTGTGAAAAGTTTTTTTGAAATGGAAAATAATAATCGTTATTCTAAAACATAAATATCGCTCCTATAAATACAGTTCGCATCAGCATATAAATAAAAATGACCGAGAACGGTGACTAACTTATTGTAATTGGCTTTCGCGTCATCATGATTTGAATAATGGTTTTGTCTCGAAGATACTGTTTACAGATGAGTCTAGGTTTACGAATAATGGTATGTTTAATCGGAATAATACAAGGTAATGGGCTCAAAAAAATCCTAGTTTGTGGTGTATAAAGCACGCGAAGACCAGAAGAGGCGCAGGAAGGAGCTGCAAGATATGATCAACTAGTCCAGAAAGGAGCACTGGGGCGACCTATGCAGGGAGCTTGGAGGCAAAATTTGGGGAAGGGGGTATAAAAAAGCAGAAAAAAAATGATTGGATTTGCTCCATTCAACCTCGCGATTGAGAAAAAAAATCGTAGCGGCAAATGAACTATTTCCAAAGGAAGTAAAGAATTGGCGAAAGCCCAGAGCGGAAAATACGCCTGATCATCACGAAGGAGGAGCTTAAAAATGTGTTACAATAGATGAAGTCCGGAAAGGCACCTGGTCTCGATGGCATACCTATGGAAGCTTTCGAAATACAAGAAGGAATCGCATCCGAAACCATACTGGATCCACTCAACAGCGTTATTAGTGGAAAGCAGTTCCCGAAAGATTGGAAAAAAGCGAAACTGGTGCTGGTACCGAAAGGTGAGCCAGAAGGCAGGAAACTCCGACCAATATGCCTACTGAACTCAATTAGTAAGGTTTACGAAGGACTGCTGAGTAGCAGACTGGAAAATGAAATAGAGTCCACTGGAGGACTCTCGGAACACCAGTACGGATTTCGCAAGAAACGATCCACCATCCGTTGATAAGGTTGTGAGCATTGTGGGTAGAGAAAAGTGGGCTGCACTGATTATCTCGATGTCAGAGAGGCTTTCAACTCGGCATCCTGGGATATCATCCTGCAAAAACTGGAAGCAAGAGGTGTGACGAACTACCTCCTAGAAATCGTCGACAGCTACCTGGGTGGAAGATCTTTACAGATCTAAAGAGACGTATCATATCCAATAAAAAAATTGTCATCACAATCGGACTACTCTGTAGAAAGTAGTGTGTGGCATACATGGAAAAAATACGCGTCGACTAGAGAACCTCCTCTTTTTTGTCGACGGTTGAAAATGACGCTTCGCTAGTAGTGATTTGTCTTGCTTTTGGGGATGCCTTTGGAAAGTTATGGTGGCCCTAGGGAGGGCTGCTAGTTTTTGCTACAATATTCCCCTTTCAGTTCGTTCTTTTTCTTTTCATCAGTATCTGCGATGGCCCGCGGAGAAAAAATTTTTTTTTTTTTAAATGTGGTCAACAAAACTATTGCACAACTTTCGATGATGTCCCAGTTGAAGCTACTAACATAGTAAACATAGACCTGTGTGAAAACAGCAGCCAAAAGAAAGCAGCCAATTGGCCGAAGATTGCCGAATGTGCAGTGGCATCAGACTCAAAATTTATTTGAGGTTCAGCGAATATGTGAAAAAGTATTGTCCTCATTTTTTTTTCCTTACAAAACGGAAAATCGTGACATACTTATGAATTACTTTCATCCAAAAAATTGTAATTCTGCAGCATGGTGGGATTATAATGTGCCAAGCTGAGAGCTGTCTCAGCAAAAGTGGATAAAAATTTTGTGTAAAAAAATTCTTGCATTACCTGCAGAGGGGGTAAAATACCAACCACAATTTGAAAATAAGCTATTTCGGAGGTGAGACCTAAAACTGCAACAACAAAAGTAATCACAGATCATTCTTGACAATGCAAAGAATCATTTGGTGTAGGAAAAAAATCTTGCATTACTTGAAGAGGGGATCAAATGCCAACCCCAATTTAAAATAAATCGAATTCGGGGATAAGACCTAAAACTGCCCCAACGGAAGTAATCACAGATCTTTCTTGACAATGCAGAGAATCAGTTGGTATAGAAAAAATGTCTTGTATCGCTTGCAGAAGGGGTAAAATACAAACCCCAATTTAAAAAAAAATCTGGGATAATACCCAAAATTGCCCCAACGAAAGTAATCACCGATCATTCTTGACAATGCAGAGAATCATTTGGTGTAGAAAAAATTTCTCCATTACTTGCAGAGGTGGTAAAATACCAACCCCAATTAAAAAAAAATGATTTCGGGGGTAAGACCTAAAACTGCACCAACGAAAGTAATAAGAGATCTTTATTGACAATGCACAGAATCATTTCGTGAAAAAAAACTTGCATCACTTGCAGAGGGGGTAAAATACCAACACCAATTTAGAAAAAAATCTTTTTCGGAGGTTAGACCTAAAACTGCCCCAACAAAATAGATTACAAATCATTCTTGACAATGCAGAAAATCATTTGGTATAGAAAAAAGTTCCTGCATAACTCGATCGATTTAAAAAAAAATTGGGGTTGGTATTTTTCTCCCTCCCCCCTGCAAGTAATGCAAAAATTTTCTTCTACACCAAATTAATTTCTGTATATTAAGTATATCAATCATGAGACTCAATTGTTTATCATGAGGTTCATTTTCTAATATTTGTTTCCTCGGTCGGCGGTTTTTCGAAAAATCGCAAATGTAAACTACCCTTACAAGGTAGCTGATATTCTGTGCCATCATATTCCAGCGTTTCAATAAAATATATTCATTGGATACCCTCAGTCCAAAATCTCAAGTATAAACTACCCCCATGAGAGGACTGACTGGAATTTTTTTATGGTGACACAAAAAAAAAGTTTTTTGCGATATACATTTCAGCGTTCCAATGGAATGTCCAGCTGGAAATCCCCGGTCTGCAAAATCACAGGTACAAACTACACCTAAATAGGGGTTGATTGAAATTTTCAATATGGTGGCACGAAGTCATTCCTTCATAGACGTTAATTTTGCAGTACGATTTATATTAAAATCGTTCATTACATGACAAGAAATAGAAAGTTACGATTACACCCTGTATCAACAAATGCAATTGCTATCGTGGTCACGTAGAATTGATTTAATATACCTTAGGTGTAGCATACTAAAATTTCAGCAAATTATATCGATGCCTAGAAACCCCCTTATATCTGTGCCTAGTTCTTTCACAACAAACAAAATTTGAAATTAGTACATCTGGAATCAGCGCCAACCCTTCTTTGAAATCCATCTGAAACTACTTTTAGAACAACCCCTATTCACCTCTATAACATTCCACAATCCAAATTTGCACGAGTGTATTTTTAATAAAAAAGTTGGGAACAACCAACCGATGAAGTCACATCCCACTTAGTCATTTGTTTGATCTACTCTTCGCTTTGACGCTTCGAATGTTCAACCGGAACGCGAAAGTTCCGCAAAACCCTTTAAAAATCCTACTCCCGCCAAACAGCGCCATAAACAAGTGGTAGACGGAGCTCTTCTGTCAATACTCGAGGCACATAGCCGAGGAGTTCATCCAGCAGATATGAAGGAATGTAAATATCGACCTACTCACTCACACAATGAGTTGTACTTTTGCAAAATATGTTTTGGTAACGATTTTGGTAACCTCTACTTGAAGTTGTCACATAAAAAATTTTTTTAATATTTTGTTTTTGATTTTTATATTCATTTTGTGAAGAAACCCAATTTCTCATGTGCATTACTGGTTTATTACCCTTCATAACAAAGAAACAAAACATCAATCCAGAAATTTATACGAGTATAAAAGAGATACTGCTTTGACCTAATTTTTTTTAACTTATAGACCATGTTTACGCACGGAAACTTGAGTATCGATGTCGGCGATGCCACAGACATGACCGCCTGACTTTTTTTTATGGGGCGAAGTGATGATGGAGGATGCTGAACGGTTAGAAAAAAGGTGAAATTTTTTACAAATTTGAACTTGGCGTTTACCTGCGCAATTTAAAATATGTCACAGAAATGGTCCAAAAAGAATTTGGGTTTTTTTGGATATTCTTTATGATCATGTCATGTATGATTGACAAATTTCTGGTCAAATTTTTTTTTTCAACTTTTTTTGTTTCGTGTGTGATCTTTGACACTTCTCATGTAACAGGATCTTTAGATCATATCAATCCATCTGCTCCCCTTAAAATAGCTGGTTTTTTTTCGGACACACATACATATATACATATATATATATATATATATATATATATATATATATATATATATATATATATATATATATATATATATATATATATATATATATATATATATATATATATATTATATATATTAAAATGGAACCACCACTGTAGAATACGCATTTTTCAATCATTCTCAAAAAAATTTTTGTAATATTGACCATCAAAAATAAGGGCCTTTTTAATTTTTCTTGGATGAAATGGCAAAATTCAAAGCCTTATCATAATCCCTTTCTTTCAAGTTGGAACGATTTTGGTTTGAATGGTCTGTATTTATTCAGTTTTAAAATTTTGCCACTGTATCTTTACTCACATTTCGTTGCAGCGACGACTTCCTTTTGCGTAATGACATTTTTGGTTTTCTCCGACACATTATAAATTGCGTATTCTCATCGGCAACCAGTTTTCGGCGTTTTCCATTAAAATTATTGTTAATACTTATATTCTTGAATTTATTTACTATTTTTGTAAGAGTTGAATGATTGATATTTTTATTGGGTTGTCTGTTTTGAAAATAGTTGCTGCTTCTCCATGCGTTTTATAAATTTTCTCCACAATCAAAACAATTTCTTCCATTTTTATGTGTCTTATTAATTCTAACGCGTTTTGACATTCACTGTCAAACATATCTTCTATTAACAAATCAACAAATCATTTCTTTGTCATTTTCATCCTAGATTACACGTAACTACAGTTAAATTCGCATTGTTATTGTAGACAAAATAAGAAAAATGATTTTTTCCCTGTAAATGGATGGTATTGTTTTTAACAATTTTCGATATTTTCAAATATAAGGTACTTTCTCCTGAGTGAAATTCATATATTTTGACATACCGCGTATACGACTGGATTTTTTTTTTTATATGATGATTGTATTTTAGATTTCAGGATATGCAGAATTTTTTTATGCAAATTAACTTTTTCCTAAATTGATTGATAAAAAAAATTTCCATATGGGTTTTAACTCAGTGGGAAATACTTATACAGTGTGACCCATTTAAATGGAACCACCCCCTTTTGAATACGCATTTTCAATCAATCTAAAATATTTTTTTATATTGAGCATCAAAAACTTTTCTAGACACAAATTTTCATAACTTTAGTTTCATTTCCAAGGCACTCTATGGTTTTTTTTTGCCCAAAAAAGGCAAAAGTTTATTAGGCAATTTTGTTTTAAATTTGACTACACCACTGGATTTGTAGCCGTTATAAAATGAAAATCATCAAGATTTAATGGAAAAATATTGGTTAACAACGAAGTTACAACAACTTTAATTTTGGAAACAAAGTATTTGATTATAATTTTTATTTAGATTATAAACATATTTAAAATCTGGCAATACTGCCGATACAAAGAAGAATACCAGTGAATCTGTAAAGCGAAAATTCGAAGTCAATAGCTCATTCCGTTCTACAGTTATAACTCCTGAAAGTATGTTAATGTGAGCGATTTGTGGTGTACTAAATCACAGCCTACTATTGATTTAGTACAATATCTATCCTAATGTATTAGTTCAGCTTTCCTCAAATTATTGATACCTTCTCGGAAGCTTGTTTCAATTGAGTTTTGCAGAATTTAAAAGTAAAAATTTTTTGTCCTGCTTTCTGTTTTATTATTCAATAAATAATTTTGATTTTTTAAAACTTGATTCGGTTCATTTCGTTTTTATCGGCTATGGAAGACTGCATAACTTGAAAATGAATTTTCAATTTCTTATTAATACACTTATAACCTAAACTTAAATGCATTATTTTAAGGGAATATAATTTACAAATCCAGTGGCGTAGTCAGATTTTTGTTACAAAATCCTTCCACCACAAATATCTCACATTACCATACTTTCAGGGTTATAACTGTAGAACGGAATGAGCTATTGATTTCCCATTTCCGCTGTACATATTCACCGGTGTTCTACTTTATATGGGCAGTGTTGCCAGATTTTAAATATGTCTATAATCTAAATAGAAAATTATTATCAAGTACTTTGTTTCCAAAATTAAAGTTGTTGTAACTTCGTTGTTAACCAATATTTTTCCATGAAATTTTCATGGTTTCCATTTATAACGACTGCAAATCCAGTGGTCTAGTCAAATTCCGAAACAAAAATTGCCTAATAAATTTTTGCCGTTTTTGACGAAGAAAAAAAACCAGAGTGCCTTGGAAATGCAACTGAAGTTATGAAAATTTGTGTCAAAATACAGTTTTTGATGCTCAATATTACAAAATTTTCTGAGAATGATTGAAAAATGCGTATTCAACAGGGGTGGTTCCATTTCAAATGGGTCACACTGTATATATATATATATATATATTTTTTTTTTTTCTTTTTCCTTTTTTTTTTTCTTCACAAAACGGTAGAAAAATACAACATAACAATAGCACATCGATTACAAAATACAAATAACATTTTATACTCAAAATTAAAACCTGAAATTCCAAAAAGTAAACAAACCCACACCGTATATAAAATACCATGTAAAGATTGCGAAAGTACATATATAGGTCAATCCAAACAATACCTACAGAAACGAATTCAAGCCCACAAATACTCAAAAACTGACATCACAGCATTGTCTAAACACACAAAGGAAAACCAACATAAATTCGATTTTGACAAGGTTGAAATTTTGACAAAAGAAAAAATCCAAAAGTTAGAAAAATTTTCGAAATGATTCATATAAAGAAAGATATAAACAGTATTATTAATAGAAACGACATAAAACATCCTAATCAAATCTACAATAACTTATTTTAAAACTCAATCCACAAAATAAATTTAATTAAAAAAAATAATAGTCTACTGATCTTTACATCTCTACACGGAAAAGTCTTGCATGAATTATAGCTATAGAGCCCTCGTACTATAACTGAATATGTCGAACACTCCAATGTATTTTATTTAAAAAAAAAACGATAACAGATAAAACAAACACGATACCAGCAATCTGAGACATTCAACAACGTTCATTCAATCATGAAACATGAAATGAAATGAAAGAATAATAGTTGAATTATATTGTAAGTTTTTAATGTCTCTTTCAATTTTTAAACGTATTTGATGTTATGTAACGTATTATGTTTTCAACCTTTACATGTTTTACGTTATTTTAAAGTTACCTGCAGATGACATGAACAATGTCGAAACGTCGAATGAAATAAAAAATATATAGACTGACTAAGGCCCTTATTCCGAGAAAATAAAGAATATATATATATATATATATATATATATATATATATATATAGTGTGACCCATTTAAAATGGAACCACCCCTGTAGAATACGCATTTTTCAATCATTCTTGAAATGAGCATCAAAAACTGTATCTTGACACAAATTTTCATAACTTTAGTTGCATTTCCAAGGCACTCTATGGTTTTTTTTCTTCGTCAAAAACGGCAAAAGTTTATTAGGCAATTTTTGTTTCGAAATTTGACTACACCACTGGTTTCGCAGTCGTTATAAATGGAAACCATGGAAATTTCATGAAAAAATATTGGTTAACAACGAAGTTACAACAACTTTAATTTTGGAAACAAAGTACTTGATAATAATTTCTATTTAAATAATAGACATATTTGAAATCTGGCAACACTGCCCATACAGAGTAGAACACCGATGAATATGTACAGCGAAAATCCGAAGTCAATAGCTCATTCCGTTCTACAGTTATAACTCCTGAAAGTATGGTAATGTGAGATATTTGTGGCTGAAGCGATTTTGTAATAAAAATCTGACTACGCCACTGGATTTGTAAATTATATTCCCTTAAAATGATTTATTTAAGTTTTAGTTATAAGTGTATTCGGAAATAATGAAAATTAAAATTCATTTTCATGTTATGCAGTCTTCCATAGCCGATAAAACGAAATAACCGAATCAAGTTTTAAAATATCAAAATTATTTATTGAATAATAAAAACAGTAACAGGGACAAAAAAAGTTCTTTTAAATTCTGCAAAACTCAATTGAAACAAGCTCTTAGAGAAGGTATCAATAATTTGAGGAAAGCTGAACTAATACATTAGGGCATGGTATTGTACTAAATCAATAGTAGGCTGTGATTTAGTACACCAAATCCTCAATTATACCTTTCAGGAGTTATAACTGTAGAACGGAATGAGGCTATTGACTTCAATTTTCGCTTTTACAGATTCACTGGATTCTTCTTTTGTATCGGCAGTATTACAGTTTTAAATATTTTATAATCTCAATAAAAATTATAATCAAATACTTTTGTTTCCAAAATAAAAGTTATTGTAACTTCATTTGTTAACCAATATTTCCATGAAATCTTGATGGTTTTCTTTATAACGACTACGAATCAGTGGTGTAGTCAAATTTGAAAACAAAATTGCCTAATAAACTTTTGCCGTTTTGAAAGAAAAAACCATAGAGTGCCTTTAAATGAAACAAGTTATGAAAAATTTGTTCGAAAAGTTTTGATGCTCAATATAAAAAAATATTTCTGAATTGATTGAAAATGCGTATTCTACAGGGTGGTTCCATTTTAAATGGGTCACACTGTATATAATATGTCTCACTAAGTTGGAACCATATGGAAAACTTTTCTATTAATTATTTTAGGAAAAATGTTATTCTGCATAAGAAATTCTGCATATCCTAAAATCTAAAATACAATCATCATATATAAAAAAATCCAGTCTATACGCGGTATGTCAAAATATATGAATTTTACCAGGAGTAAAGTACATATTTGAAAATATCGAAAATTGTAAAAAAAGTTCAAATATGCAATTACATCCATTTACATGGAAAAATATTTTTTCTTATTTTGTCTACAATAACAATGCGAATTTAACTGTAGTTACGTGTAATCTAGGATGCACTGGAAAAGAAATGATTTGTTGATTTGTCAATAGAGATATGTTTGACAGTGAATGTCAAAACGGTTAGGATTAATAAGACAAATAAAAATGGTAGAAATTGTTTTGATTGTGGCAGAAAACTATAAAACACATGGAAGCAGCAACTATTTTCATAACAGAAAACCCAAAAAAATATCAATCATTCAACTCTTACAAAATAGTGAATGAATTCAAGAATACTGGAATCATTTTAATGGAAAACGCCGAAAACTGGTTGCCGATGAGAATACGCAGTTTAAGTAATGCTGTCAGTTGTAGGAAATCCAAAATATCATTGCGCAAAAGGAAGTCGTCGATGCAACAAAATGTGAGTAAATAATTTTAAAACTGAAAATACAGACCATTCGAACCAAAATCGTTCACACATTCAAGAAAGGGATTATGATAGCGCTTTGATTTTTGCCATTTCATCCAAGGAAAAATTAGAAGAGGACCCATATTTTACGAGGCGTATAATTTTTTCCGATGAGTCAACATTTTCGTCAAATGGAACTGTCTCTGTCACATTGTTAGCTGGTGCTCTGATGAAAATCCCAATTTTGTAATAAAGTCTCATGACCAATTCTTTAAGACGAACGTGTGGTGGCCTTTATAAGAACAGATTGATAGTCCTTTTTCGCCAATCTATAAATGCCGAACGTTATCTACAGTTTTTACAAACTCACATCGACTTCTTAAACGAACTACCCTTACAAAACGTCAATGCACCAGTACATCAAATGTTAGGGAATGTTTCGAAAATACATTCCATGGAAAAGTTATTCGCAGAAATTTGATATTTTTTGGCCTGCTAGATCCCCTGACTTAACCCCCAGAAAGGGCCGTTTCAAGATGTTGACCATTTGAAGAGGATAATTTCGAAACATGCCAGGAATTTCTCCAAATTGATAAGGAATGTATTACGTGAATTTGCCAAAAGGACGATTATATCATTGACGAGAAGGTGGATATGTTGAGGCATCATGGAATGAGGAAACATTAAATTTCAATTTTTTCCAGAATTAATATTATGTTAGTTATACAACTTAGTATTTGTATGTATTTTCTTATTTGCACAATATATGCATATGCGTTCATTATGTGTTTGAATTGCAAAATTGCGAAACATTAAGAAACGAAAAAGATGATCATGTGTTTCATAATCAAAAGAGATAAATGTTCATTCAAAATAGAAAAAAAGTAAAAAGTAACATAACCTAATTTTTTCTAATTCATGCATGTAATCGCATATTTGAACGTAATTTCTAGTTTGAACAACTTTTTTCAACAAGAATTTTGATATTGTCGAATATAAAGGTATTTTACTCCCTGGAGTACAATTCATATTTGTTGACAAACCGCGTATACGACTGAAAAGTTGATATCGATATTGTATTTAGATTTTAGAACATGCAACACTTTTTATGGAAGAAGAACTTTTTTTCCTAAAATGAATAATAAAAAGTTTTCCATATGGTTCCAACTTAGTGAGACAAACTGTTATATATATATATATATATATATATAAATATATAGATATATATATATATATATAAATGAATATATATATGTATATATAAATATATTTGTAATAGATTTGTAAGATGATTTATTGTTGTTATGATTTGATATGATAATTATTTTCGCCCGCATTGTGAAATTGTAATGATGGGTTGTTTTGTTAATCATTTTAATTTATTATTATTACTATTACAAATATTTTTGCACTGCTTTTGGGAAGCCAATTGTTAAAGATATAACAATTGTTGTTAATTTCACCACAAATATTTTCTCTACCTTCTTGCCTTTATGTTGGGACCAATTGTTCTGATATGATAATAGCTGATTGTTAATTTTGCCTTTTGTTGGGGAGACAATTGTTTATGTTATATCAATTATAATTTTGCTAAATTGTTTATGAAAAATAATTTCAGCTAACGTTAATGTTTTCTCGCCACGTTGCCGCCAATTGTTATTTTTACCTTATTTTCCTTTATGTTGTTGTCAAATTGTAATGAAATAATGATTGTTTTTGCCCTACTTTGGATGTCAATTTGTTATGATTGGGTTTAGAATATAATAATTTCTATTTATATTTTATATGTTTTGTAAAAATCATTTCTTCCACCCTTTTACCATTAACAATTTTTTATTGAATATATGGGAAAATTTTATTATTTTTACTCTTTGTACTTCCTTGTTCTTACCACGACTAAACTCAGTTGGAACGCCTTTCGCCTCAGGAGTCGGTACTGGCTATAGAGCCACTCCCTGACTTGATGTCATTCGAACTATTTCAGTTCGGTGTTTATCGGTGATATATTAGCATATCACCTGTGGAAAGTACACCAGAAATTATCAAAAACAATTATTTCCTTCATTCGGGAGAAACTTATATTAACCTGGCCTGCGATAGATAACTTATAGCTATGGAGCAATTGAAAAATTTTCATAAAATAATGAAAAACAGTGATGATAGAAATATAACCTACTTTTTTTCTTTTTAGTTGGAAAAATTCTTTATAGTTCAATACCAAATTATATACAGTTCTTCAGATAAACGAGTTACTTTCTAAAGTGATTCTGTTTGTGATGTGCACTAAAAGAGTTTATACCTGGAGCTGGAATGTCGCTGATGCATGACCTGGCCATAATCTGAATTCATGTTTCATCCACTTCTCTCAAGAACTCTCCATTGCAAAGGAACCATCCAATATTCCCGAAATCAGCTTGGACAAGTTTCCATGTGGAGGACAAAAAAGGTAATATTTTTTTATCCTTATTTATTTTGTGTCGAAATTATCCAGTGGTTGAATTGGTTTGTTATTGTAGGAAAAACTACCTTATCATTAGTAAATATCCTCAATTCCTTTTCTCTCAAATTTTGTACGTGGCTTCTTTCAAAAATTTTTGTCAATCTCCTCTCGCTTTGTTTTTCTTCTCCTGGATACCATTTCTGTTTTGTTTTTTTATTTGAATTTTCAAAATCGCACACTTTATTGTCGCACTTCCACTAATTTGGTGTTATTTGAGAAAACTTATCAACTAACATATTTTACATTTCTTATAAACTAAATACAATATTTGATCATAATTATCTTTGACGTTTCTGTGTTCTTACTTTTCCACAATTTCAAATCTTTTATCTAACCTTCTCTGTTCCCTGATTTGCTATTTCCATCAAGAAGTTCCTTGTTCTCCCATTGGCTATTTTAGTTAGATGCAATTTCATGTACAGTATGTTTCAACCTTATAATTTTTTGGATCACATTTAATCCAAAATAATTTTGTAAATCTAGACTTTTTGTTGTATTTCAAAGAATCATGTGTTGTAATCATTTTTGAAAATGCAGGGAAATGATTGCATTAAAGTATTTGCATATATTTACCTATCAATGTTATACAGAGGCTTCATAAAGGAAATATAATCTCAAGAAAATGTAAAAACAATATCTCATGAATTACTAACTATTGAATATTTATAATTTTTGTGGATATTTCAAGAAATTATTTCTTTTTGACCTTTAAAATATATTACTGGTCCTTCCTAACATAACAACATTCCTAAATTTATATTCAATATTTTTCTACCAGTTAGAAAATCTTGAATATCAATTTCTTTATTTACAGTTATTAAATCTACATTTATTAATACTATTTTTCTAATTTCGGGAAACTACCTATGCTGGATTTCCTACCAGTTCAGGAAAATAAGTTCTTCAACGATAACTATTATTTACAGCACATATGATTTTTTTTCCTTTTACTTTGAAATTGATATTTATAAAAAATATTTTATATTAATGTTTTATATTTGTAAACATTTTCAATATTGATTATTCCTCTCAATTGCCTTGTCTGAGGATGTATTAACCTATAACTATTTATTACATTCTCATTGTCAACCTCATAGGGTCCTTCAAATGGCATTAAAAGTTCTGCACAAATACCTAGTCTTTTATTTGGTATTCTTTGTGCTTTTATATTGATTAATTATTCTCCCTTTTTAAATTTTGTCCTTTTAGTTCCTCTTATATTTTTTTTATATATTATTTCTTGCATATTACTTTCATTCATAGTCCATTCTCTTTCAGGCATTTTTCCTGTCATAATGTATATAGGACATTCTTTCGTAATAATGCTAGGTACTTCATTAAAATATTTTTCTATTATCTCTAATTTTTCATCCCATGTTTTATGATTTTGCTGCGACGTCAATCTCAAATATTTAATCACCTCCTGTATATATCTTTCTGTTGGGTTTGATGATGGATGTCTAATACTAGTAGAATTTAATTGTATTCCCACACTCTGTGAAACATTTTTCATTTGTTCATTAGTAAAGTATGTAGCATTATCTAAAATAATTTGTTCAGGTTTTCCTATTTCTACTATTAATTTTATTTTTATGTTTACTTAATTGTCAACTTGACATATGGCTATGATTTTTTTAGTTAATTCCAAATCTTGTGAACTTAAATAGTTTTCTCTAAATATTAACTAAACTTTTCTAATCCCTATATGTATGTATTTCTGATGTATATATGTAATCACCTGTTCTGCCAATTCCTTCGTGATAACGTATAGTTCTTCACCATTTACTATTTTTATTGTTATACCATTTTTGTTTATTGCTCCTCTTTTTTCTTTATTTGTTAATTTATACTGATCTTGCCTCATTTGAATGTCAGGAAACAAACCTATATTATTTTAAAAAACATTTATTCCTATTTTTACCTGTCTAGGTATGTGTTTTCCCATCTCATTTTTCGTTGAAGTGTCTGTGATGAAATTTTTGTTTTCCTGGTATATGCCTAATTTCAATTTATATTTTGCAGTAATAATGCCCATCTATAAATTTTTACTTTTGATATTTGAATTTACAATTGACATAAGTGCTTCATGATCAGTTTCAATATAGAATTTTGCTCCCAGTAAATAAAATCTTAATTTACTAATACAAAATATAACACTTGCCAGTTCTAATTCCGTAACAGTATAATTTCGTTCATGTTTTTTAGTAATCCTAGAAACAAAAGATATTGGAACTTCTTTTCCATTTTGTAATTGTAACAAAACTCCTGCAAATCTTAACATAGATGCATCAGTTCCCAATACAAAAGGTTCATCATAATTGGAATGAAATATTTTTAAATTTTGAATAAATATCTCCTTTAGTTCGGAAAATGCTTTTTCCTGTTCGTCTCCCCATTTCCACTTAACATTCTTTTTTTAAAGTGATATTAATGGTAATTCTTTATTACTTAGGTCTGGAATTGATTTTTTAAAATAGTTCAATATTCCTGAAAATCCTCTAAGAGTTCTCAAATTATGTGGCCTGACATACTCTCTAATGGTTTCAATTCTTTCAGGATCCATTTCTACATCTTTTTCATTTATTTTGTAACCTAGATAACTAATTTCCTGCTGAAAAAATTCACATTTATTTATATTTATTTCAAGCCCTGCTTCATCTAGTAAGTGAAATATTTTTTTCAAATGTTATTTATGCATTGTTTCATTTTCAGAATATAATAAGATGTCATCAATGTAATGTAAAGCAGAATTTTCATATTTGTATTTTATGTAATACTCGTTCTAATGCTGGACAAGCCGATTGTAAACCATATGGAACAACACAAAATCTATATACAACACCTTCATACAAAAAAACCAATTATAATTTCTAGAATTTTCATGTAGTGGTATTAACCAAAAACTGTGTTTCAAATCTATTTTGGAAAATATTTTTTTATTTGTTATTTTACCAAAAATGAGTTTCTATATTTAAAGGAGATTCATATTGTGGAATTGTTATTTTATTCAGTTCTCTAGCATCTAAACATAATCTAAGCTCATCATTCTTTTTTACAACTACTACGATAGGATTGATGTAATTACTAATTTACTTCTTTCTTTATACCTTGTTTTTACCATTTTCTCTAATTCTTTCTTTTAACTTGTTGTCTGTAAATTATAAGGAATTGGATAGTTTTTTATTTGAACTTTTCTGTTTCTTTTTACTTCTATTTTGTGTACATACTCTTTTGCAACTCTTGATTCATACATAATTAACTTATTATATTTATTTAATGATTCATCAATATACCCTTTATATTTATCATTACATTGATATTTCATTTATTTCATCTTTATCATCATCATAATTCCTTTCATATCTCCCATTCATACCTTTTGTTCACAACATTTTTTTATTTTCACTTATTCCAGCTTTTTCTTCAAAAAAATTCAAAACATTTTCCATCCATTTCCAAATTTTTTTTATAATAATCAACTTGGCTTTTACTTTTTCCAGTACTATAATAACATCAAACTCCATATCTTTAACTACTAATAGTTGCAATTCAATATTCTTATCATCAATCTCCAATTTCAAATTTACATATTGATTTGATTCCGCTAGTTTTTACCATTTATACCCCCTAAATTTGTTTTTGGCATCTTTACTAAAATATTTTTAACCTCCATGAAATCTTCTAAACAATTTCCTTCAATTAAAGATTCCTCAGAAACTTTGTCAATTAATATTTTTATTATTTTATTTCCTATCTTTCCCTTTAAAATTATTAATCCTATATATTGTTCATTTTCCATGTTTTCATCATTCATTATAAATTCAATAGGGTGTTGGCAATTTGTATTTTCCAGCCTCACATATGGTTTTCCTATCAAAAATTTTGTTCTATCTGGCTTGTTTTTTTGTCCTTCTTTCATGCAAATTTTCAGCACTTTGGCATCTCCTATTTAAATATACGTCTTGTATTGTCTTTGTGGTTATCTGTTTTTTTATTTTAATTTCTATTATTGTTATAATAATTATTATTATTATCATTAAAATTTTGATTTCTTTGATAGCCTTGATTTTGATTATTTTGTTTATTGTTATTCCTTTTCCTATCATAATAATTATTATTAAAATATATTTTTTATTTATTTTCTTTATAATCATTACTGTTATATTGTGAATTCCTATGTTGGTTATTGTTATCCCAACTTATATATGATAATGTCCTCTCCAATCTCAATAAATATTGACTAAGTCTCTCCATAGTTCCAAAAATAGATTTTCAAAATCTTGAAAACAATTGATATTCTTTTTCTGGCTATTAAACCATATACATGGTTGATTAAACAAATTCTGTCTAATAATCCCTTTCAATTCCTCAATAGCATATATATGTCTAGTTTTATTTTTTATTATTTTAATAAATGTGGATGTTTTTTTATTTTGCCCCAACGTTACCATTTTTTTTTGTATTCCATGACAATTATAATGATTCTACTTTTATATTATTGTCTATTCTTCTTGATTCTAATGATTTTATCTTTTCTTCTACATTTTAGTTATTTCATTTTACGTTTATTATTTTTTGAATTAGTATCTTTTATGTTGTTTTTCAATTTTTTTATCGAGAGTACTTATTTTATTTTTAACTTTTTTTGGTTACTTATTCATATCTAATTTCATGTCTTTTTATTTTTCTCCGTTTCTACATGATTATTTATAGTGGATACTTCTTGTGTTATTGCCACATAAAATTCCTCATTTTGTTGTCCTATTTTAGTTTCTAATTGTTTAAGCATTTCTAAAAATTCTTCATTATTTTGTTCAGATTTAGTTTGTATTTTTTTTTTTTTTTTATTAAATTCAACCCGCATCGACCTCGCAGGGTCATTAGCGGTGGTACAATTTTATTATATCAGGTTCATTACATTCTGTTGGATATACTGGAAAACACTTTTCGAGTCACTGTTTAAATCCTGATATGTCACTGGTTAGTTTGAGGTTGATCCTTTCCTGGTGGTTGTGGCAGACGAATAGATGCCCCAACAGATAGTTGTGTGTTGCAACGTTCACAGCTTCTTTGCCCTTTTCAAAATATGGGGTGTTTTTGGGTTTTGTGTCCAATTTCAGGCGTGTTAGGATCGTCTGGTGTTTTCGACTGAGTGAGTAGTTTGGATTTTTCATATGTGGGTTTATTTTGTACAATTTATTCGTAGTCATTTTGCCATTCTCTTTCCATAAATTGTTTATATCGATTTTATTTGGCTGTATAAGTCTCGATATGGGTGTTTTCTTTTGTTTTGCTCCTGGATTTGAAAAGGTATTTCGGCCTTTATCCCCCTTTTTTCGTTCTGGGTTTTCCCCATGTGTGATGGGACCCATACTATTTCAATTGTTTTCCTTCTTGATACAATTTACCTAGGTTGACTTTTATTTGTTGCAAAGGGATTTTAGGTAGAGTTGCGGATTCCTTCATTGCCCTCATGAATCTGTGAATAGCACAGTGTTTCAGGCATTTTCTGCCTTCAGTATTGCTTGTGATATCGATGTACCTCTCCAGTGTAGACGTTACAAGTTTGTGGTAGTTGATAGTATTCACAAGTGTATTCACTGATTAGAGCTGTAAGGCCTTCTTCGGTTTTTGAAGCATCAGTATAAATGTGGTTGAAGTTGCAGACTTAGAGGAGATCGCTTTGAAAGAGTTTAGAAAGGATAGTAGGAGTATCACTTTCGGGAGTTTTAGGAGTTCGGTGTTGCATGGGGATCTCTTTGTCCAGGGAGGGAGTATCCAGGTTGACAGGGGGGAGTTGAATCAATTGTGTTCACAATTCTGCGGATCCGTGAATGTGGGAATTTGGGATTGGGATTTTCATCAAGGTTGGAAATATCCGTTTGTGGGTTGGGTTTTGTAATAGATGAGATTCTTGCAGCATATGGGCTGAGATAATTTCTTCTTAGTTCTAGGGCGGTTCTCCTGTTCTACATAAAGCTTTCCACTGGACTGGTCCGGTACGCGCCGAGAGAACCTGATACCAGCATGATGAACACATCTAGTGGTTTCATTACGGACTTCCGAGCGCTGGGTATACAATAATCCATAATCAATTTTTGATCTTATTATCGTCCGATATATACGCATAAGTGTTATGCAATCTGACCCCACGAATGGTGCTAGCGTTTTCATCAAGTTGAGACCGTTCTGACATGACTGTTTCAGATTCTTTATGTGTTTTCTCCACGTCTTGAATCAAATGTGAGTCCAAGAAATTTTATGTTTTTAACAAATTCCGCCCCCATGGTTGTTGAGATTAAAGATGGAGGTTGAATCGGTTTTTTTGAGAAGGATACATTTTTATTTTGTGGTAAAAAAATTTAAACCGGTTTGTTTGGACCAGATTCAAGTTTTTTATGGGTTTGAAGAAGTTTACCCGACGAATGTATTTTTTGCCACTCGTGTAAAACTGTCGTCTGTAGACATTGGTTTTTTAAATTTGGGGCCTGATTTTTTCAACATATCATTAATGGAAAAAAACAGGGTAACACTAAGGGAAGACCCCGGGGGGGCCATTTTCTTGTGTTTGACGGGGTAGTACCCATTTGTTTCACTTTGAATGATCTTTCGACGGAAATTTTGTATTGCCAAAAATTTCCTTAATTTTCCAGATGGTTAATTGTTTGAACTTTATGTCTCCCCGACCCCTTATAGTTCGGTCAATGCAAAATTCCATAATTTTCGTTTTTTGAAATGTTCCCCGTATGTCGGGTTCTAAGTTGAAAGATTGTTAACGTAGATCTATTTTCCGAAACCACTTTGCCAGGTTTACGTTTTTTTGTTCTAAAAAAATACAGCCTTGCATTGATGATTTTCTATTTTTTGCACATCGAATGGGGGATTTTTCGTAGAGTGTGGGTCGATTTGTTTTTTTCGATTTCAAAATCTACCACGATACTTTGCCAAAATGTTAAATTTTTGGTAAGGTATATTTTATTCAATATCTTGAAAAAATGTTGTTTTCCGGTTTCTCCTTTTTTTTGGAATGTTATTTTTGTCTCCAGGATTTTGGGGCCCTTTTTGTTTTCGATAGCGCATCATCCAACTCTGTAATGGTGATAGGGGGTTCAGGGGTTAAATTTTTCGTTCTATATGGATCGTTTCGTTCTCTCAGTTTTTTTGTGTTTCAAAAAACTGATTGTAGTTTTTTTTGTTCGGGTTTTTTTAAAAAAGTCGCTCAGTATTTGGGGGATACCCTCATCATCCGAAGTTATTGAGTTTTCAGATTTCAAACAGTTTATTCCAAAAAAATTTTATTCGATCCTTTTTTTTTTTTGACTTTTTTCCAAATTTTGACAACGGGTAAAAAATTATTTGAGAAAGTTTTCCCCCATTTTTTTTTGTTTGAGGGTTCCATTTTCCTTGTTGTTTGAATTCACGAGATTATCCGTGGGTGGTTTCTTTTTAACTTGTTGAAAGCCGTTTTGGGGGATCTGATAGTTTTACCAAAAATTTTTATTCCACCTGGGACGGGAACAGCGTTTTATCGGGGGGTTTTTCCATAGCCCGTGAGCGATCTTTATGATGATATTGGGAATTTTCAACGATTGTGTTGATGTCCCCTCAGTGACTCTGAAAGTCTCAAGTTGGGGTCGATAATTTCACCAAAGTTCCGTTTTCGATGTTAGCTTCACTCAGTTTCCATTTTTAAAAAATTTTTCACCCACATTTTCCCGGAAAATCATTTCGATCGATATCGGAATGGCCCCCATCGTAGGAAAATGAGGGGTCCCCCCAATAAGGATGGATATGGGAGAAAACCTTTTTGGTCAATAGGAGTTTTGACCGTTGTTATTCAGTAATTTCACCGTGTTGGGGGAAAAGGTTGGTGAGATCATGAATTGCTCGAACATTGTTCTATTATTGTATTTCCCCGTGATATTGGGGCAGTTGAAGTCCCCCAAATTATAGGGGGTTTTGGGGAATTTTAAAAAATTTTCTAATTCCGCCCGAAATTTCTGAAGGTGGGTTTTTTTTTATATTTTAAATTTTTTTGTGTGCCTATAGATATAACGTTTCCCCTTTTTGGGGGGTTTTTTGTCACTAATATTTTTTTTATAAAAAATTTTAAACCCCCCGCTTGTCTAATGGTGTTTTTCTATTTTGTGGGGGGGTTTGTTTTCAAAGTATGGGACGGGAAATTTTTTGCAAGCATAGATTGGGGTCCGTTCGCTGATGAGTAGTTTAAATTTCTAAATAAAAAACCCCCCTTGATATTCCATTGCAGTATGAAATAAAAAAAAAAAGAAAAGTTATGAGGGTTTTCAGAACCTGGAGCCTTCACTTTCATTATCTGATGTCGATATGTTGAAGGAAAAACCAATTTGTGTTGAGTTGTTTGAATTTTCTTTTAATTTTTTTATCCTAATTTTTATCCTTTCTGTTAGTAAGGGTAATCTGTGAGCATTTCAAGAAGGGATGAATATCATTGGTATAATTTGGGGTTTTCGTTTTTCGAAGATCCAAAAGAATTTTTAGAAGTCAATAGTTGATCGAAATTAAAACAAAGGGGGGGTTTTTTTTCGATGAGAGATTTTGTTTTAAGTGGGTTTCCCTTTTTTGAGTGATTTTTTAGGGGCAGTTTCTGTTTTTAAAAGGGTATATTTGGTTTTGGGAATGGTTTTCCGGGGTTTAAATTTCAGCAGAGGGACTGGTGAAGAGAGCTATTTCGTTTTTGGGGCCGGATGGAAAAACCCAAATTTGGTATAGCTTCGTTTGGAACGGGGCGTTCTTGTGTTCCTTTTCCCGGAAAAATTTTTTTTTATGTTCTTTTTGAGATATTTTTTATCACCCCGGGGAAGCAGAACAATGTGAATGTTTTTACACTTGGGGAAAAGGGTTATGATCTTCAGAAAGGAAATATACGATATAGGATGGTCATATTCAATGGAAATAAGTTTGGGAAGGTGAGAGTATCGTCAGGGTATAGTATGTTTGTCTTAAAACTGAGTATTACTGTACTGGGGTTAGGATTCCAAGCAGAAATGATGGGAGAGAATTTTAGTCCCAACTCTGAGTTTTTTTCAATTTTTTTTGGATGGGGGGCAAAATTGACATCAGTAAGTTGACGGGCGATTAGCCGCCGGGGGGGTTTTCCATTTAAAACGAGCCATGTTCACGGGGAAAGCACGTTAGATTTTTGGGAGGTAGATGCAATTTATTGTTGATATTCTGGGGGTGAAAATTATATCTTTTGGTTTATTTCACACCAAGTTCGGAATGTAATCCTTTTAGTTTTAATCCTTCAACGGAAGGAAAAAAAATGGTTGCTCTTTTGATGGAAATTTGATTTGATTTAAATGTGGAATAAGTTGTTTGGGGTCTTGTGGTTTCATTAGATTTGGGGCCGGGTGTCCGTGTCAGGAAAACCCCCCCGTTGAATATCTCATTCATTTTGAATTTCAAATCACGGTGGTTTTTTCAAAAAAAATTTTATTACCCAAACGCTAGGTCCTGACCCCCGGGGTGTTTTTACACACGAAAACTGTTAGGTTAACAGACTATTTCTCGGGTTTGTATCAAACTTATTTCCCCAAATGTAGTAACCCTTTAAAAAATACCACCAGGTTGGGACCCCAGTAAAGCCACGTAGAAAGATTGAACAATTTAAAACGATTCGGTTCGAGAATAATATTCGGGTTTGATTGTACACTTAGCGCTTGAGCCCCAACCGATGCAGGACGGACCAGTTTGTATTTTTTTTCCATTCCTTTCATATTTTCTTTCATATCTTTTTTTATTTTCTTTCCCTTTTTCTCAATCTTTCTTCCATACTTGCTGTGTTCTTTAACCTTTTAACATTTTTTTAAAATTTCTTTCATTTCATTCTCCATATTTCCCATTTTTTCTTCCTCCCCCCATTTTTCCCATACTTTCTCCCCATTCCATCATACATTCTTTTTTGTTTTTTCCCTTCTTGCGGTTTTCTTTTAAATCCCCTTTTTTACCCCTTTTTATTTCTTTATATCATTTTTTTATAATTTGGAATTTTCTTTCATTTCATTTTTCATACTTGCTGAATTTTCTTTCATTTCATTTATTTCATGTTTCATGAAATAACAACAAAAATAATTTATATTACAACAAATAGTAGAAGTAGATAATCATAATATTTAACTGGTAATACTTGAAGTAAGGTGGATAAGTAAGTATTTTGGAAGTAATCAAAAAACAAGTAGGTAGTTATTAGTAGATTTTTCCCCAAAGAATTTAAAAACTTAATAAAAAAAAATATTTTAAATGAGAAGTTGAAAAAATTTGTTCATATTGTTCCCCAAAATGGTAACAATTTTGAGTCGGGCCAAACAAAACCCAAAAGATCAAAATTACTTCAAAAGAATTATCAGAATGTCACCCCGCAACTCGATGCCAATTCTACGCCCCCAAATTCATTTGTTTTTTTTGTTTGGGGCCGACTCAAAATTAGTTTCTTAAAATTTGTTTAGAGCAAGTTACTGAGACTGAGAAGGTTTTTTTATTTTTCTTTAGTTCCTATTTCTGGTTTAATTTTTTTTTTAAAAATTTTTTGTGGAATTC
>JAFIRS010006755.1:0-32534 GCA_018342105.1 Gonioctena quinquepunctata | reverse complement strand
GAGGATAGTAAAATCTTCTTATTCCGAAAAAAAAAACAACTACAGTTCTAGCTTCTTGCATATACCCCTAATATTTTCCCCGCGCTCCCGTCATCCCGATATTCCATTCAAAGATAATTCATTGTTCCAGAAACCCGCTCATGATCATAATTTTTCAGGACGCCGACGTCTTTCACGAACATTTCTTGTCAATTCGATTCTGGAGCCTAAATCTTCTGTATTCAATTACCAACCCCCGAAAATCGCACTATGGCACAATTCGTTTGAGTTTATATCATAAATTGGGGTGGTTCCCCGGGAGGACATAAAAGTTGGTTGATTATTTTGGGCCTCTCGTGTCTCGGAAGAGCGATCCTGAGATGGAAGGGGAAACTCGAATAAGTATTCTTGCTACGTTTTCGCGAACCTTTCTCGAGGAAAGGAGTGAACATTAAAATTCCGACGACAATCATAATCGCCTTATCGTGTTCTATTGGTAGCCAAAAATATATGAAACAGTTGTAATTGGCACATGTTCACGAAAAAGATCACGAGTTGATTCAATTATTTCAATTTGCATATGATTCGTATACTTTTTTCAGGAAAAATAACAATGGGAGATCGATTTCAATAATTCGGTAGATTTTGAGAATTTGGAATGATTGAAATATTAACAAAACGTCATAATCATATTGTAACGAACCTAGGCCGGACCTGTCGCCTCCCGCGTCGCCATCGACAGCGATGAGATCATCCCCGGAGATATTCGAGAACCATCCAGTCCCTCTTCCGCGTAATGCAACGGTCAATATTGGAAACAATTGGAACATGCCGTCGCCAACTGGAAGAATTCGAAACATCGAGAATGCTGTATCGGAGATAAATAGACAGCCCTCAAGAGGGAGTGAACAGTCTGAACGAGCCCATACGATCGAGCTATTCAGTAGCGTAGTAATATAAATTAAGTTGTAGATTAAGTGTGAAATAAATTATTAAAACCAAGTTAAGTTTATTTACGTTACAATTGGTGTCGGAAGTGAGATTTTGAAAATAAACAAGTGATCGTGGAGTGGATAGTCAGAAAAATAAATTGATAGACCTTTTGTACGCCCAAAAATAGACGTGGCCCGGTTTTCGCGAAGTGGACAATTGTGCGTGGGAATATAAACTGATACACTGTTCGCGTGAAACAGAAAATAGACAGTGGCCCGGTTTTCGCGAAGTGGACAATTGTGCGTGGGAATATAAACTGATACACTCTTCGCGTGATACAGACAATAGACTGGTGGCCCGTGGAAACGAATTCGCGAAGTGAATTTTAACAAACTGATGAACTTTTTCGTGTGAATCAGACTGATACCTCGTCAAAGACAAAATGTGTTCAAGAAAAGTGCGCCTGCGGACTTGAAGGTAGCGGAATTGAAACAGGAATTGGAGGAAAGGGAACTGGAAACAACGGGTAAAAAGCAAGTACTCCAGGAAAGACTTGCAGAAGGACTTATACAAGAAGGTGAGGACCCTGAAACATTTTTATCGAAGTTCCCGGAGGTGGTTTAAGTTTGGTAATGAATAAACTCGAAGAAACTACCAAATCCGTGAAAGAAGTACTGCAACAAAATGCTATAAATCTGGAAGAGAAGCTTCAAGAAAATTCTATAAATCCTGGAAGAGAAGCTTCAAGACAATTCAAGAAGCCTGGAAGAGAAGCTTCAAGAAAATTCTATAAATCTGGAAGAGAAGCTTCAAGAAAATTCAAGAAGCTTGGAAGATAAGCTCCTAGAAAACAGAGAAGGCCTAAAAAGAACTCTGTGGTGTGGCGAATCGTCTAGAAAAAGAATAGGAACCGTCGAGGCAGAGATGGACAAGATGAAGGAAACGATCAGTAAGCTGGAAAACGAATTGATAGTGCGCCCTCCACAGAGATGGTTAACAAAATGCAACGTTGGACTTGAGTTTGAACTTGATAGAGTTCAAGAGGGTATACAAGATGTCAAGGTCATTTCTGAAATGGGGAAGTTTCCATGAAGCCGCCTCAATTCGACGGAAAAAATCCATGGGAAAATTACCGCCGGCAGTTTGAAGCAGCGGCCAAAGCAAACGGATGGAATGCAGGGGAAAGAGCTGTAGCACTGACACTTGCATTACGTGGAGAAGCGACAAATATTCTACAAACTCTCACCGCCCAAGAACAGGAGGACTATGATCAGCTGATTAAACATCTAGAATAACGATATGGCCACGCCCATTTGGAACACGTATACCACTCCCAGCTGAAAAATCGCTGCCAGAAATCGGGCGAATCCTTACAAGAATTCGAAACTGACATTGCACGCTTGGTCGTCTCGCATATCCAGCCACACCAGAAAATGTAATGGAGCGACTAGCGGTTCAAGCATTCCTGGATGGACTCCGTGACCAAGAAACCAGACAAGCGTTGACACTAGCCCGTCCAACACATCTCGTAGACGCACTGGCACGCGCTTTAGAATTCGAGGCAGCGAAACAATCTTGCAAAAGCCAGAGTAAAGTCCGAATGATTGAGGAAGACTCCAGGAGCCTGCTTATTTGAAGCTGCCATAAGGAAAGTGATTAAGGAAGTGTTCCCTGAGAAGAGACAGATAAGATGCTGAATTGTGGCAAAATTGACATGTGCGTAGCAAATGTCCAACATTCGAAAACACGACTCCGATGCAGGAAAACTAAAGAAGGTCGACGAGAAGGGCAATCGTCGGCCTGTGTCCAGCAAGCCCTGGTTAACAACGCATATGTCGCTATCCTGCAACGACAGAACAGAGGTGTTTTCGTAGACGGTCTCATCAATAACGAGCCTTGCACCATGCTGCTAGATACAGGTGCGACTAGGACAATTCTCGGACCTTCCTTTGCCAGAACACCGGAACGAATTGAACTGACAACTTGAAGCTACGCACAGCAACAGGGAGCCAGCTACCTTATATGGCGAGCTACCGATTGAAATAATTTTGGGCAGCACTAAAGTGAAACATCAGGCACTTGTAGCGGACATCGAAGACGATGCAATCATCGGAATGGACATCATGAATTCCAGAGGGTTTGAATTGATTTCAAAGACGGCGTCCTACGTGTCAACGGAGAAGAGCTGGTACTCATGGGAGAAGTGAAGAGTTGATCCGTGTGCTGTTGGCTGAAGATGTAAGCGTACCTGAGAGGGCTGAAACCATTCTGGAGGCTCGCCTGACGGGAGTGCGAGCAGTGGAGACGTGGTGATGTTCGAGCCCAAACTTCATGATGAGAAAATTGACGAGGGATTGCACTAGGGAAGACCTTGTTGCGTGCTGACAAATTTGTGCCGGTAAGGGTCATGAATGTCAATTATTTCCCAGTGACCTTGAAGAAAGGAACAATTTTGGGGCACTGCTCGTCAGTTTCATCCGTGATCCGGGCGTACGAGGTACGATTAGCCAACCCAACAACTTGCCCACAGAACTAGAGAAATTAGCTGCCATCTCTTCCAAAGACATAAAACCAGCTCAACAGCCCAAACTAAGAGATTTAGTCAAAAGTACCAAGACATCTTCGATACCGGACAAGGAAAAGGGGTCGAACTAATGTGGTCCAGCACAAGATTGATACTGGGGTGCCCGACCGATCCGGCAATCAGCAAGAAGACTTCCTCTAGCCAAGAAGGCAGAGGCTGCCAAAATAGTCAGTGTTATGGGAAACGAAGGACGTTATCGAACCGTCTGACAGTCCCTGGCCTGTTCCAGTCGTACTGGTGAAGAAAAAGGATGGATCGACACGCTTTGTGTAGACTATCGCCAACTTAATAATGTCACGAAGAAGGACAGTTACCTCTCCCGAGAATAGATGACACCCTAGACACGTTGGCTGGTTCCACGATTTTCTGACCCTTGATCTGAAGAGTGGATACTGGCAAGTAGAACTCGCTCAGGAAGATCGAGAAAAGACTGCTTTACCATCGGCTCAGGATTGTGGCAGTTCACCGTTATGCCATTCGGCTCTGTAATGCTCCCGCCACATTCGAAAGATTGATGGAGACAGTGCTGAAGGGACTCTCATGGAACACGTGTCTAGTGTATCTCGACGACATAATTGTGGTCGGCAGATCGTTCGAGGACCACGTGAAAACTTGGAGGAAGTATTCCTGCGAGTTAGGAACTCCGGATTTAAGCTGAGCCCTATGGAATGCCATCTGTTGCAAAAAGAAGTACTGATACCTCGGCCACGTTGTCTCTTGGGAAGGTGTAGCAGTGGATGACCCGAAGATCAAAGCTGTTAAGGATTGGCCCATCCCAACAGACATTCACCAACTTCGAAGTTTCCTTGGTTTATGCACATACTATCGCCGATATGTGCTGGATTCGCCAACATCGCTAAACCACTGACCAGGCTCACGGAAGGCCAAACAAAGTTCCAGTGGTCCGAAGAATGTCAAGATTCATTCAGGAAGCTGAAAGGAGCTTTGATCAACGCACCTATACTGAGCTATCCCCTACCCAAAGGGAAATTCATTTTGGATACGGACGCCAGCAACGTGGGACTTGGAGCTGTCCTATCTCAGATCCAGGAGGGACAGGAGAAGGTCATTGGTTATTTCAGCAAGACGCTTAGCAAACCAGAGCGCAATTACTGTGTCACCAGGCGAGAGCTGTTAGCTGTTGTAAAGGGAGTGGAACACTTTACAAGTACGTGTATGGAAGAAGATTCCTGTTGAGAACTGACCATGCAGCTCTCAAATGGCTCTTACAGTTCAAAAATCCTGAGGGTCAAGTAGCACGTTGGATCGAGAGACTCCAAGAATTCGATTTCGAGATCGAACATCGAGCCGGAACTAGCCATAAGAATGCAGATGCCTTGTCGCGAAGACCATGTCCAGATGATTGCTCACATTGCCGACGAGCAGAAGAGAAAGAAGCAACACTTTGTAGAACCGCGGCAATGGATGACAACTGGAATGACAGCAAGATCCAGAAAGACCAAGAGAGAGACCCCGACCTTGGCTTAGTCGTCAGCTGGACCGCGGCAATTGATAAAACCATCATGGCAGGAAGTCGCAGGTTACTCGCCGGCTGTTAAGTCCTATTGGGCACAATGGAACTCTCTTATTCTGGACAATGGGATCCTGAAACGTGTGTTGGAGGCCGATATTGGTGGGGAAGACAGACGCCAAATAATTGTTCCCAGGAACAGAAGAGAGGAAGTGCTGCGGGAAATCCATGATGGAGTCGCCGGAGGACATCTGGGAGTGACGAAGACCCTGCAGAAAGTGAGGCAACGGTTTTACTGGGCCAATTGTCGCTGACGTCCAGGACTGGTGCAGGAAGTGCGCTGTATGCGCTGCTAGCAATGGACCTCGAATACGACCCAAGGCCCCGATGCGTCAGTACAACGTAGGCAGCCCGTTCGAGAGAATCGCCATTGACATCGCCGGCCCGTTTCCCGTATCCGACCACGGGAATAAATACATCCTTGTGGCAATGGACTACTTCAGTAAGTGGGCGGAAGCCTATGCCCTGCCCAACCAGGAAGCCATCACCGTCGCCGACGTCTTGGTGAAAGAGTGGATATGTCGATTCGGTATTCCAATGGAGCTGCACTCGGATCAAGGCAGAAATTTCGAATCCAACCTTTTCCAAGAAATATGTCTACTGCTGAACATCCGCAAGACAAGAACCACGGCCCTACATCCGCAGTCCGATGGAATGGTGGAACCATTTTGACGAACGTGAACCGGACAACGCCGCCATGTATAATGCCATCAAAGAGACTGGGGCCAGTATCTTCATTTGTTCCTGATGGCCTATCGCTCCGCAGTCCCCGAGTGAACCGGTCAAACTCCTGCTAGTATTATAATGGGCCGAGAACTGGGACTGCCTTGTGATCTGAAGTTTGGGATACCGCCAGGACAAGACACTGCGGAGAGGACTACGTCAGCAAACTTCGGCAGAGAATGGACGACATCCACGAACGAGTCCGGTTGAACATCCAGAGTGCCAGCGATAAAATGAAGAAGACCTATGACATCAAGGCCGACGCTGGAGGATTTAAGGTTGATGACCTGGTTTGGCTGTACAACCCCAAACGTCGTCGTGGACTATCACCAAAGTTGCGGAACTCGTGGGAAGGCCCGTATAAGATCGTGAAAAGGATAAACGACCTTGTGTACCGAATCCATAAGCCACCCGAGGGAAACCAAGGGTCGTCCATTTCAACAGGTTGGCCCTTACGCTGGAAACCATGACCAAGTTCGCACCCTCAGCCACCGGAGGATGATATGACGTTCGAGAAGTTTATGTCCTTGTATTCAAACGGGCAGAAAGTTCTACATGGGGTTACTAGAGAGGAGTCACGAGACCTTTTCGAGGTGCCTGCTGACTACGCACTAGCGCACTTTGTGGCAGAAGATCTTCGAATGTCCAGGGGCATCGCCGTAGTGTTCTCCAAGAAATTTGGTCAACTCCAAACACTGCGGGAGCAGAATCCAGAAGTTGAAGAAAGGCCAGAGAAACATCTACTACCTAGTCACCAAGAGGCATTCCCAAGATAAACCGTCTTATGAAGATGTCTGGAAGAGTCCCACCAAACTAAGAGATACTATGGTGGACCAGAATCTGGTGGATCTAGCAATTCCAAAATTATCCTGTGGTATTGATGGGTTGGACTGGAGAGTCATAAGAAGTATGCTGGAGGCGATATTCAGATCCAGCGGCGTCAAGATTTTGGTTTGCTGTAACCCTCTTCCACGACCGATCATGAAGACCGTGGAGTGTTACTTCCATCGAACTTCACGGTGCAGATATGGGGAGTCATGCAGATATCGTCACACTCCAAGGATGGAATTTCGGGACGAAATGTCTTTAAGAAGGGGGCAATGTAACGAACCTAGGCCGGACCTGTCGCCTCCCGCGTCGCCATCGACAGCGATGAGATCATCCCCGGAGATATTCGAGAACCATCCAGTCCCTCTTCCGCGTAATGCAACGGTCAATATTGGAAACAATTGGAACATGCCGTCGCCAACTGGAAGAATTCGAAACATCGAGAATGCTGTATCGGAGATAAATAGACAGCCCTCAAGAGGGAGTGAACAGTCTGAACGAGCCCATACGATCGAGCTATTCAGTAGCGTAGTAATATAAATTAAGTTGTAGATTAAGTGTGAAATAAATTATTAAAACCAAGTTAAGTTTATTTACGTTACAATATTATGTTTCCCCTTCTTTTGAAAATCAGACAAACCTTGGAACATTTCCATCTGTTGGCCTAGGTATGTGAGAGCATGCACAAGTATATACCGCAGTTTACCCATTAGCGCTTAGATACTTTTTTTTTAATTTTTTTTTCGGTAATTTCATTTAGAAATACACAATATAACTGAAAAAAATATGATGGTTCAGTTTTTGAGATACTTGCTGTTGCCATATGGCAACGCTAGGCACTTGTGATATGCAAAATGTCAAAATAGCGGTGGTAAAATGGTAATGAGTCTTTGTTTTGCTTCAAACAACAAAAATACTAGTAATTTTTTTTTATTTGTGTTGCTATATATACAGGGTGTTTGGTAGCTGGGTGCAAACCTTCAAGGGGGTGATACACTAGCCCATGTAGAACATATTCATACAAACATTTTTATTTTCTAGCGCGTTTTTGATTTTTGAGGGAACTTTTACGATTTTTAGTACAAAAACCCAAAATTGGTCAATTAAATGCTAATAACTTCTAATCTTAACAGAAATGTCCGGTTTTTTTCATTTATTTTAGTAGTCTTATGTGTCCCCAATCGTACTAAAGTAGTTTGAAGCACCATTGTATCCAAAAAAGTTATGTACAGAGCATTTAAACTTTACAAAAAAAGAAAGAAAATAAAAAATCTGACCTTTGATGCCAATTAAAAAAATAAATAAAATACATACAGGTGTTCAGACACTTTTAAAAACATGCGTAGTTATTGCTCTTTCGTTTGAGGTATCATTTATCTAGCTAAGTCCTAAACTTTTTTAATTAGGGTGCCTGAACCAGTTTAGGGTTGTAAATATGGATATTTGAAAAATTAAAAAAAAAGTAATTTAAATGAATTTTAGCTCGAAAACCTTCAAACTGAAATCCTTAAGCAATATGCGATATTATTTTTAGACTTACATGGAATAATAAGAAACTTAGCCCAACTTAAAAGAAGAGAAAACTGAACAAAGGCCGGTGGCGGTGGCATTTTACAACAAAGAATTTGACCTGAAGTTAGTCATTAATTGGAATGCATTCTTTGTTATGATTTAGACCTTATGCTGGGGCCATAAAGTTGCTTTTGAGTTTATCAATTTTTAGGTACCTGAGTTGAGTAATCATCTTGGACCCCTCGCCGGGTCGATTTGGTTGGCCAAACAAGTTCTCTAGTCACTGCTTTGCCCTTTCGAGTTGCGAGTAGACGTTGGTTTTGTGTTCCCCATTCACCGTGTTCAGTTGTAGCCTTTCGCTCCTGCACGTGTTGTTTATTTTGGACTATCGAACTTTTTGTTGTGTGTGCTGCCATGGCTGAGTTTACGAGTCATGAACAAGCCGATATCATTTTATGTATGGCAGAGCTGATGGTAACGCATCTCTGGCACGACGTTTGTACCAAGAACGTTACCCGAACCGCAGGTAAATTAATTTCTAATTCTAGCGGTAGTTAAATTTTGCCATTTTCACCTTCAAAAGACGTTAAAAATGAGTTATTTTATTGCAGGGTGCCTAACGTCCGTGTGTTTTCCAACACATATCGTAGGCTGTCTGAATCTGGTATTCATCATGCTGAACCTGCCGTAAATCCAGGAAGACATAATGTCAATGTTGAGGAGCAAATTCTCGCAGCCTTCGAAGCGGATCCCACCATCAGCATCAGAGTTGTAGCGAGAGATTTAAACCTTTCGATATGGAAAGTGTGGAGTACGATGCACAACGAAAAGAAATACCCGTTTCACGGCACGGTGTGCAAGGCTTGAGGAAACGGATCCGGCGAGACGGATACGGTTCTGCCGTTTTGCTAAACGCAGATATTGACGACGCGTGGCTCTTAAAGTCCATCCTCTGGACTGACGAATCGAAGTTCTCCAGGGAAGGAATTACTAATTTCCACAACCTTCATGAATGGGCTGATAAGGACAGCAATCCACATTGGAAAAAACAGGTAAATAAATGATTTTTATTATTATTATTTTATTACCCATGTTCAACACGTGTTTAATTACCTAAATTAACTAATTTTATTGCATTTTTGTTTCAGATTTCTTTCCAAAGACAATTTTCAATAAATGTGTGGGCTGGGGTCATCGGACGCACATTGGTTGGCCCACACATTTTGCCTGACATTTTGAATGGACAAAATTACCTCGAATTCATGATAAACGACTTGCCAATGTTACTCTATGATGCCGAAGTGCCAATATTGGACATGGACAGGCCGATCACATTTCAGCAAGATGGATGCCCAGCACATTGGGCTGTAAGCGTCCGCGAACACCTGAACCGCTGTTTTCCTGGCAACTGGATCGGGAGAGACGGACCCATCCCCTGGCCTGCCAGATCGCCCGACCTGACTCCGTTGGATTTTTTTGTGTGGGGTCGGGCGAAAGAACTCGTATACAAAACAGAAATCACCACGAGAGAAGAATTACTTCAGCGAATAGAGGCAGCGTTTGAAATTATGAAACGGGAAATGCAAATGAAAGTAACCACAACTGAAGTACGAAATCGTTGTAGAAAGTGTATACGCAATGGTGGAGGACATTTTGAACACCAACAATAAATTTTACAGTACAAAACATTTTTTTCTTTAATTCCAAAAAAATCCATATTTACGACCTTTAACTGGTTCAGGTACCTAATTAAAAAAGTTTAGGACTTAGCTAGATAAATGATACCTCAAACGAAAGAGCAATAACTACGCATGTTTTTAAAAGTATCTGAACACCTGTATGTATTTTATTTATTTTTTAATTGGCATCAAAGGTCAGATTTTTTATTTTCTTTCTTTTTGTAAAGTTTAAATGCTCTGTACATAACTTTTTGGATACAATGGTGCTTCAAACTACTTTAGTACGATTGAGGACACATAAGACTACTAAAATAAATGAAAAAACCGGACATTTCTGTTAAGATTAGAAGTTATTAGCATTTAATTGACCAATTTTGGGTTTTTGTACTAAAAATCGTAAAAGTTCCCTCAAAAATCAAAAACGCGCTAGAAAATAAAAATGTTTGTATGAATATGTTCTACATGGGCTAGTGTATCACCCCCTTGAAGGTTTGCACCCAGCTACCAAACACCCTGTATATATATATATATATATATATATATATATATATATATATATATATATATATATATAGGGTGAGTCAGAATATGACCAACAAACTCCGACTACAGATTACTTACCTCATTTCGAGGTAAAAAATTGCTATCAAGGTATGTCCTAAAATGCACCCCCTCTGAGATACAGGGTGTCGAAAGTACGGAAATAATTAAAATTTAATTTGTTTTCCTCAAAATTTCTAAAGGAAAAAATTCGAAACTTGATACACTAATCAAGGTTTATCAACGGGCTAATTTGAAGTTATACTTTTTTATTTTCGTAAACCAGTGGCGTAGTTACGATGGTATGTGGTCACATGTTCCTTCATATCTTCTTGGGACAAGTGAGTGGACAAATGAGCGCTTGACATCGATACCCAACCTGGAAGTCATAACATGCCATGTGCCCAAAAGTGGAGGTTTCTGAGATAATTCAGAAGAACTGAAGATATGTCCTTAGTAGAGACATAATTTCCTATGTGCAATAATCGCATAATCCCAATTCCTTACGACATATCGGAATATGTGTCAACCTCCTGAACATTTTTTAATGTTGGGAGAATTGGAAACATAGTACGGGTGATTCAGAATGAGACTTCAAATTGGCACGTTGATAAACCTTGTATAAAATTTTGGAGAAAACAAATCAAATCTAAATTTTTTTCGTACTTTCGACACCCTGTATCTCAAAGGGGATGCATTTCAGGACCCACCTTGACCTTTTCATCTCGAAATGAGGCGAGGAATCTGTAGTCGGAGTTTGTCGGTCTTATTCTGACTCACCCTGTATATATATATATATATATATATATATGAAAAGCATCAAATTATAGATAGTGACACCTTCAATCTGTGGGCTCTCTTGGATTCGTAACAAATTTCTAATTATCTCTATATATATATATATATATATATATATATATATATATATATATTGTTATGAAATAATATATTGTAAAAAAAATAGTTGTTATGCTATTAGCTTTTTGTTATGAAATATTGATAGATGATTATTTTCGCTCTGTATGATATACTGTGATGTAATAATAATTGCTAGCTAACGTCACAATTCTCTCGTCACGTTGCTGCCAATTGTTATCACTTTTCTTACCACGACTAAATTCAGTCTCAGTCTCTCGTCTCAGATAGCCGGTTCAGGCAATTGAGCCACTAGCCACTGCTTGATGTCAAATTTCAATCTATTCAATGTTTATAAGTATGATTGTTGATCATTGTGGAAAACAAACGACAAAGTATCAAAAAGCAATGATTTCCTTTATTTGGGAAAACTAAAATTAACCTGGCCTACGATAGATAACTTATTCTATGGTCAATCTACAAATTTTCATGGATAATCATGAGAAACAGGTCATGGATAAATAGACACAACCTCACTTTTACTTCGAAAGTGAAAATTTCTTCAATAGTTCAAAATTAAATGAAATAAAGTTCTTCTGATGGAATATGAGTCATTAGTGAAGTTGTTCAGTTCGTGATGTGCACAAGGAGAGTTTATACCTGACGCTGGAACTGTCGCTGTTCAATACACACCCAGAATTTGGATCCCCTTTCAATCCAATGCTCTCAGGAACTCCAATACCAAAGAAGGAACCATACAAATCCAGAAATCTGCTTTGGAATGCTTGTATATGGAGTACATACAAGGTAATGTAGTTTGCTGCTTATAATTATTGAAATTATTGAATTTTTCTTCTCTTCCAAACAAAACGTGGCATTTTTTTCAAATGATTTTCGATCTTCAGTGGCTTTTTTCCGTCACTTGGATACCATTTTTCCTCATTCCTTTTGATTTGAATTTTTGAATTCGCGCACTATGTTCTCAAATTTTCACTGTTTGGGGTTATTTGTCAAAACTTATAAATAAAACTATTTTTCCTTTCTTACAGACTATTTACAATATTCAATCATAATTGTCTCTCGACACTTTTCCGTTCTTATTTTCTCACAATTTCAAATCTTCCATTTGACCATACTGTTCCCTGATTGGCTATTGTCATCAAGAAGTTTGTTGTTCTCCCATTGGCTATTTTTAGTTACATACAATTTCATACACTGTATGTTTCAAGCTTATAATTTTGTTTATCACACTTTATTCAGGATGATTTTGTAAATATAGACCTTTCTTGTTGTCTTTTGAATAATTATGGGTTGTAATCATTATGACAGTGAATGAAATTGATTGTATTATAGTATTTGAATATTTTTATCTATTAATATTATACAGAGGCCTAATAAAGGAAATAGAATTTAAAAATTATGTAAAAACAATCTCTTGAAACTAATAGCTATTAGGTAATTATTCTTTTTGTGGGTTTTTTCCTTTTAAAATATATAACTGGTTTTTCATAACATAACAATATATATATATATATATATATATATATATATATATATATATGGAAGGAATTTAATGGACATAGCCCTCAGAGAAAAGAGCTAACCGTAGACACGTGTTTCGGGCTTTCGGCCCTCATCAGTACGGTGGAGAGGTGCAATATATATATATATATATATATATATATATATATATAAATATATATATATATATATATATACATATATATATATACATATATATATATATATATATATATATACAAAAGGAAAAATTGTGGCATATCAGACAAATTATTAAATTGAAGAAAAAAACCATCCTCATTGGTAGGGTGGAAGGTTAACTGTTCTTGATGGCCATTGATAAGTACTCGAAATCTTTTCTATCGTTCTTACACCAACATTAAATTTGAAACTTGATACACTGATCAAGGTTTATCAACGGGCTAATTTGAAGTTATACTTTTTTATTTTCGTAAACCAGTGGCGTAGTTACGATGGTATGTGGTCATATGCTCCTTCATATCTTCTTGGGACAAGTGAGTGGACAAATGAGCGTTTGACATCGATACCCAACCTGGAAGTCATAACATGCCATGTGCCTAAAAGTGGAGGTTTCTGAGATAATTGAGAAAAACTGAAGATATGTCCTTAGTAGAGGCATAATTTCCTATGTGCAATAATCGCATAATCCCAATTTCTTACGACATATCGGAATATGTGTCAACCTCCTGAACATTTTTTAATGTTGGGAGAATTGGAAACATAGTACGGGTGATTCAGAATGAGACTGATAACTCCATTTTTCCATTCATCATATTATTTGATCGAATCGATGTCGTGGATTCACTGATATGTTACTATACTTTCTTGCATATGATTGTTTTGACAGATCAACTGACAAACAAATCCAACCTCAAATTCATAATACTCCACTAGATAAGAGTTAAGGTCTGAAATAATTTTTGCGAAAAACTGAAGATAAGTACCCTTAATTTGTTGAGGTTTATGTTGGAGTATCATTATCAAAGCCGTTTCTGATTGAAATATCTAAGAAAATATTATCCAATCAACATGTTTTTGATGAAGAAAAACAATTACTGTGTATCAATATGATTTATTTCGATTCGTGATAACTAGTTGCAAAGTCGAGTCTTCTATGCTAGTTCGTGGTAGGCTGTTCAGTACACCACTGATCAACGCAGAAAACATACACGAAATTAGGAACTAAAAAGAAACGTAGCCTTTTTCCATTATTCCCGGTAGAAACACATTGATATATCGATACTTGCATTAGACATAATTGACAGTAACCCAAAACAGTTTGTATTATTGTCAGTTATCTGTCATCATTTAAGTCAGTGAACGTCTTTTCAAAATTGATAATTCATTTGGTGAATATACAGATATGCATTTGGTTTATGGTGAAACAGGGTAAAATGGCAGAGCCGCTGCTGAATTATATCAACATAGTAGCCAAATAGACATCATGCACATTTCACTACTTTTATAGCTGTGCATCGACGATTGAAGGAAACGGGAACAAGGAGAGATAATGTTACGGAAGAACAAATTCTTGAACGATTAGCAGCAGATCCTCGGGCTATTCCGTATAAGTTACAAGTGTCACAATCAACAGTAAGTCGGGTGGCACGTGAACAACTACAGAAGGTGATGGCCCTAGATGCTGGTGATTATGGCCGTCGTAGATTTTTTGTGAATGGTTTTTGGGGATATATGGTTCACAAGAGATGGATATTTCGATAGTAGGAACAGCCATTTATGGGATGAACAAAATCCGCATGGAATGTTTCGAAAAGGCTACCAACAAAAGTTTTCAGTGAATATTTGGGGAGGAATTATCGAAAATCGTATTGTTGGACCATATCTTCTTCCTCCCGTTTGAATGGGCAAAACTACCGAGTGTTTCTTGAACTTGTTTTACCCGGGCTACTTGAAGACGTACTTTTATTGGTTCGTCAAAGAATGTGGTATCAATATGACGGAGCACCGGCCCATTTTCAACGAATCGCTCGTCAATTTCAAACATTCCATGATCGGTGGATATATAGACTTGGTCCCATACATTGGTCTGCACGTTCTCAGGATTTAACTTCACTGGACTTGTATTTGTGGGGGTACTTCAAATCCCCAGTGTATGAAACACCAGTAGAATCTGTGGAAGATTTATCGGCAAGAATTTTAGCAGGACGTCAATACAGGATATACCAGGAATATTCCAAAGCGTGCGACAGTCGATGATACGGAGATGCCGTGTATTGAACAAAATGGTGGTTCATTTGAACATTTGCTTTAATGCCTTGTTTGTTTCTATGTAGTGTACCTACTAGACCGTTTCTATCATTTAAGTAGATATTAATACACAATAATTGTTTTTCGTCATCAAAAACATGTTGATTGGAAAATATTTTCCTAGATAATTCAATCAGAAATGCCTTCGATAATGATACTTCAACATGAACTTCAACAAATTAAGAGAACTTATCTTCAGTTTTTCGCGAAAATTATTTCAGACCTAAACTCTCATCTAAGTGGAGTATTATGAATTTAAGGCTGGGTTTGTTTGTCAGTTGAACTCTCAGAACAATCTTATGCAAAGGAGTATGGTAACATATTAGGTAATCCGCAACATCAATTAGATCTGGCTCACCCGTACTATGTTTCCGATTCTGACAACATTAAAAAATGTTCAGGAGGTTGACACATATTCCGATATGTTGTAAGAAATTGACATTAGGCAATTATTTCACATATACCACTAAGGACATATCTTCAGTTTTTCTCAATTATCTCAGAAACCTCCACTTTTGAGAACATAATGTTATGACTTTCAGGTTGAGTATCAATGAGCCGAACTGCTGTCAAACAATCATTTGTCCATTCACTTGTCCCAAGAAAATATGGAGGAACATATGACCACAAACCATCGTAACTACGCCAATGGTTTACGAAAATAAAAAATTATAACTTCAAATTGGCACGTTGATAAACCTTGTATAAAATTTTGGAGAAAACAAATTAAACCTAAATTTTTTTCGTACTTTCGACACCCTGTATCTCAGAGGGGATGCATTTCAGGACCCACCTTGACCTTTTCATCTCGAAATGAGGTGAGGAATCTGTAGTCGGAGTTTGTCGGTCCTATTCTGACTCACCCTGTATATATTCATATATATATATATGAAAAGCATCAAATTATAGATAGTGACACCTATAATCTGTGGGCTCTCTTGGATTCGTGATAAATTTCTCATTATTATATATATATATATATATATAAATATATATATATATATATATATATATATATAAATATATATATATATATATATATATATATATATATATATATATATATATATATATATATATATATATATTGTTATGAAATAATATATTGTCAAAACAATAGTTGTTATGCTATTAGCTTTTTGTTATGAAATATTGATAGATAATTATTTTCGCTCTGTATGATATACTGTGATGTAATAATAGTTGCTAGCTAACGTCACAATTCTCTCGTCACGTTGCTGCCAATTGTAATCACTTTTCTTACCACGACTAAACTCAGTTGGTACGCCTCTCGTCTCAGATAGCCGGTTCAGGCAATTGAGCCACAAGCCACTGCTTGATGTCAAATTTCAATCAATTCAATGTTCATAAGTATGATTGTTGATCATTGTGGAAAACAAACGAGAAAGTATCAAAAAGCAATTATTTCCTTCATTTAGGAAAACTTAAATTAACCTGGCCTACGATAGATAACTTATTCTATGGTCAATCTACAAATTTCCATGGATAATCATGAGAAACAGGTCATGGATAAATAGACACAACCTCACTTTTACTCCGAAAGTGAAAATGTCTTTAATAGTTCAAAATCAAATGAAATAAAGTTCTTCCGAGGGAATATGAGTTATTAGTGAAGTTGTTCAGTTCGTGATGTGCACTAGGAAAGTTTATACCTGACGCTGGAACTGTCGCTGTTCAATACACACCCAGAATTTGGATCCCCTTTCAATCCAATGCTCTCAGGAACTCCAATACCAAAGAAGGAACCATACAAATCCAGAAATCTGCTTTGGAATGCTTGTATATGGAGTACATACAAGGTAATGTAGTTTGCTGCTTATAATTATTGAAATTATTGAATTTTTCTTCTCTTCCAAACAAAACGTGGCATTCTTTTTCAAATTATTTTCGATCTTCTGTGGCTTTGTTTTTTCCGTCACTTGGATACCATTTTTCCTCATTGTTTTTTATTTGAATTTTTGAATTTGCGCACTATGTTCTCAAATTTTCACTGTTTGGGGTTATTTGTCAAAACTTATGAATAAAACAATTTTTCCTTTCTTACAGACTATTTACAATATTCAATCATAATTGTCTCTGACACGTTTCCGTTCTTATTTTCTCACAATTTCAAATCTTCCATTTGACCATACTGTTCCCTGATTGGCTATTGTCATCAAGAAGTTTGTTGTTCTTCCATTGGCTATTTTTAGTTACATACAATTTCATATACTGTATGTTTCAAGCTTATAATTCTGTTTTTCACATTTTATTCAGGATGATTTTGTAAATCTAGACCTTTCTTGTTGTCTTTTGAATAATTATGGGTTGTAATCATTATTTTAATTTTTTTTTTAATTGGCCAATAAAGGAAATATAATTTCTAAATTATGTAAAAACAATCTCTTGAAACTGATAGCTATTGAGTAATTATTCTTTTTGTGGGTTTTTTTCTTTTAAAATATATAACTTGTTTTTCGTATCATAACAATATAAATATATATATATATATATATATATATATATATATATATATATATATATATATATATATATAATATATATATATATATAAAATGGGGGGAATTTAATGTACATAACCCTCAGAGAAGTGTTAACCGTAGACACGTGTTTCGGCCTCGGCCCTCATCAGTACGGTGGAGAAGTGCAAGGATGAACAACACTTGGTGGAAACGACAAATCAACGGAGTCAACAAACAGAAACCAGCCGCTCATTTGTGGTTTCGGTCAGCAGACCCTGCATTCCAAGGCAACAACCAACGTCACCACGGAGGCAGCCCTCCTACTTGCGTGACATCCGAGTCCAGGAATATAAATATGAAAGAGTGGAATATCGAGGGGACTGTTAAAAACAAAATGGAAGGAATTTAATGGACATAACCCTCAGAGAAGTGTTAACTGATTATCGGTTCGGCCTCGGCCCTCATCAGTACGGTGGAGAGTGCAAGGATG
This sequence comes from Gonioctena quinquepunctata, assembly GCA_018342105.1. NCBI lineage: Eukaryota > Metazoa > Arthropoda > Insecta > Coleoptera > Chrysomelidae > Gonioctena > Gonioctena quinquepunctata. The sequence goes on along the minus strand of JAFIRS010006755.1, from coordinate 14,587 downwards.
AACAACACTTGGTGGAAACGACAAATCAACGGATCAACAAACAGAAGCCAGCCGCTCATTTGTGGTTTCGGTCAGCAGACCCTGCATTCCAAGGAACAACCAACGTCACCACGGAGCTTACTACTGCGTGACATCCGAGTCCAGGAATATAAATAGAAAGAGTGGAATATCGAGGGGACTGTTAAAAACAAAATGGAAGGAATTTAATGGACATAACCCTCAGAGAAGTGTTAACCGTAGACACGTGTTTCGGGCTCTCGGCCCTCATGAGTACGGTGGAGAAGTGCAAGGATGAGGGCCGGGAGCCCGAAACACGTGTCTACGGTTAACACTTCTCTGAGGGTTATGTCCATTAAATTCCTTCCATTTTGTTTTTAACAGTCCCCTCGATATTCCACTCTTTCATATTTATATTTCGATCTCGGATGTCACGCAGGTAGCTATAGCGCCTCCGTGGTGACGTTGGTTGTTGCCTTGGAATGAGGGTCTGCTGACCGAAACCCAAATGAGCGCTGGCTTCTGTTTGTTGACTCCGTTGATTTGTCGTTTCCACCAGGTTGTTCATCCTGCACCTCCACCGATGATGAGGGCCGAGAGCCCGAAACACGTGTCTACGGTTAACACTTCTCTGAGGGTTATGTCCATTAAATTCCTTCCATTTTGTTTTTAACAGTCCCCTCGATATTCCACTCTTTCATATATATATATACATATATATATATATATATATATAAAGGAAAAATTGTGGCATATCAGACAAATTACTGAATCGAAGAAAAAAACCATCCTCATTGGTAGGGTGGAAGGTTAACTGTTCTTGATGGCCATTGATAAGTACTCGAAATCTTTTCTATCGTTCTTACACCAACATTAAATTGTGGGAAAAAGCGATTCACAAATATGCGGCGCTACATATGTCCTCAAATAGCTCAGTTTGTTAGTGCGTCTGACTAGAGATGAGAAGGTCGTGGGTTCGTATCCCGCTTGGGGATGTTTTTTCTCTTTAATTTAATGATTTGTCTGATAAGTCACAATTTTTCCTTTCAGGTATTTTTCACAGGCGCACAGACTTCGTACATATTTGTCAAAATCTTATCAGTGGTTGGAGACCATCTTCCTGAACTTCGATTGAAACCGTCACGTCTATGGTGATGTTAGGGTGAAAGGTCGAGATCATTTATATCGCTCTAACATTAACATTATATATATATATATATATATATATATATATATATATATATATATATATATATATAACAATGAACAAGAGTGTGTGAAATGGTATAAAACAGTCTATACATAGTGCAACATCACACTTCACATGCATGTTTCTTATTATTGATTTGCATGTACTTGCAGCGCACCTTCTTCTTTTATTTTTCTCTGTATGTTTGACGTAGTGGTCAGAACGATCGAATCTGATATCATGTGATATTCGACATGTAGGGGGAGATCTGATAGGAGTCGCCCATCTCCTTGGTCCATTAGGAGGGACTTGACATTTTTTTAAGTATACGTTTGCCACTTCCCTTCTGAAATATTTTTTTGGCAACTTTTGTTTTCTTGATTTATTATACAATAGCCAACAGTTTTGCATCGTGAATCTCAAAAGCCAAGTAAATAAAGGCCATTACCATTTTTTGCCCCTGATTCCCATTCGGTAGCATGCAAGATTCTGATCCATTTGATCCCCCGCTCCCCCATTATATGTATCGTATTTTGCGATCGCAATGGCCGTTGAATTATTATATTTCGTTTTTGCTGTTGGGAATATATTTCAACTCATCTCGAAAAGTTGGGTCATCAACTAACCTGCAAAAATAATGTATATAATTTAAGAAAAATACCTATAATAATTATGACTTGCCCTCCATCGTCTTCGTCTGCAGAGTCTTCATCTGTCTCAATATTCGGTTACGGCGGCGGCGGCTCAATACAAATATCCACATCGCTGTCCTCATCATGGGTTATATCTAATGCCTCAGCTAACGAAAAACCTCTCTTGAATTATAAAATTGAATTTATAAAATTTACAGAGTCCAAGAGCCTAGCGTTGCCATATGGCAAGGTAAGATTTACATAATATAACTCAAGTGCAATTGAACTAAACGTTTGACAATTAAAAGTATAACATAGTACATTGTATCTATAATATCCCAGCTACTGAGGTATTACCCTTCATTTGCTTATGATATGATATTTTAGACCACATAATTGAAACTTATTGCGTCCGAACTGTAACTGCAACCACAAATTTCATTATTACAATATTTTGGACATCAAGAGTTATCCCCACCGCTAGTCCAACTGGTGTCCCGGCCTCTTAACAGTTGTTTAAAAAGCATCGTGCAGACCGTTGCCATATGGCAACGCTGGGCGCTAATGGGTTATATCAATAATCCAGATTTTTTATAACGATTTTTAATTATAACTTGTTTGAAATTGGACAGATGTTCATAATTCCAGTGAGAATGCATTATGGAATTTTTGTTAGAGGAAAAAAAAATGGCGGCTCTAAGATTTGCAGTTATTGTTCGGTTTGATTCGAAATTGGTATGTGAGAGTTTTTGGGGTCGGAGATTATGAATTATTCGTCTGAATTCATAAATTCAAGATGGCGGACGAGTTTTGTGATTATGGTCCGATTTAAAATTGGTATGTGGGGATTCCCGGGGTCGAAGATCACGTTTTTTTTTCATAAATTCAAAATGGCGGCTCCAAGATGGCGCACGAATTTTGTGGTTATGGTCCGATTCGAATAAAAATTGGTATGTGGGGGTTGTAGGGGTCGGAGATTTTTGTCAATAATGGTTATGTAACAAATCACTTCGTGAAATTAAGTGTTCTATGCCGCTTTTCAACACTTTACCTTTCATAATTTTTCCCAGCTGCCGAATATGCAATTCTTTACCACGTTCATTTATTACTCTGTACGTCTCCATAGCTGGAGTAAGCGAAAAAATAAAAAATAACTTTGACCACATGAAATAGGTAAATACAAAATATTTGCCAATATTTGAGACTATATACCGTGCCATTTCAATAGCATATTGAAATATCACCACTTAAGTAAGGTTAAAATGGGCCAGATTCTTTTCGTGAATCCTTACATCAGCGTCAGGTTAGGATGATGATGAGCCAGGTATCTAGCGTCAAATTCATGGTCCACCCCCCAATTCTCTTCAATAATTGTATAAAACCAACATATCGCACGCAACTCCAGCCGACTAATAAGAATAACGATGCCTTCGTGTTCATATAATATCACCACTTTCCTATTATTGCCCTTAATGAGATCATGGGCGGCTCTCTAATGCAGTTAACGATTTTATTCAGGCAGAAAATGGTTATTTGGAATAGCCCCATCAGAATAAAGGAATATGACCGAGCTCCATTTCCTAAGTACATAACGAGGAGAGGAAATGTTTGATGGTTATGTATGTATTCACGTTGAAGTAGAGGATGTCCGTAAAAAGGTTTATTGATATTGCATGTTTTTTACAGGATGAAATGAATATTCAGTTGGGGATGATCGTCCACAGGAATGGGAATCTTGGGTGAAGATGAATTACCATGATACTCGATCAATCATTACCTTAGCATTACTCAAATTATACAGGTTTTCTCTACGTTTCGGCGAAATTTTGCCTTCTTCAGGACTACAACAGCAAGTGTGCATAATTACAGAATCATCAATTTATAGACATATACAACTATAAATGATTGAATCGCTGAAATTGAATACATTGAATTGTGTGGGATAAAATGTTATACAGATTCAAATACAAGTGGAATACTGGAGAACCCAAACATATGTCTGAATCATTTGAAACGTGACGAATTTTCTACCCACCCTAAATGTAATGTGATGATGATGTTGAAAGTATCCAATTGAAAAGAAGAGTACGGTTGGAACTAATGATTTTATCAAAAGTAATATTCGACCCATACATTACAGTATTCTTGTTTGGGATCATATTCTAATGACTGGTTCATCTGGAATGCATTCGAAATATAGTTTTTCTCTTGATTAAAGACTGTATGAAAATGAAGTTTTTTCTTTTCAGGATGACCAAGCCCGTTTTGTCCTATCTCAAGTTGTGATCAAAATGCTTCTATAAATACTGTTCAAATTGTTGCAATTGGTTTTCACGTTGATACTTCTATCATTACTTGCAATGTGAGCCATTTCAAGAGATAGTCTTTTGCTGAGAGAACTCTCCTTATCTAGAAAATTTCGTGGAATTGAGATCAAATTGATGGTCGACCTTAAAATGATGGGAACTCAATGCTGTTTCATTATTTTTGTTTTTATTTTTCGGGGCACAGCCATAATTATGTCACTGAATGATTTTAACTAAACTGGGTTTACAAAACCACGACACGTGTTTCGCTATATAATAACTTTTTAAAGAGGCGATAATACTAACTCATCAATCATGATGTATGATGTTAAATAGTCAAGGCAGGTATATTTGAATCTAATTAGGAATATTGAGCATATTGAGGATTATCCATTAGGTATTTATTAGGAATGAGGCTAAGTGCTGTATGGGGTCGGCTTTAGAATAGCCCCATGGTAAATCCTGCCTGTCGTAAGAGGCGACTAAAAGGATAACCGTAGGTGGAAGATGGTCTCATCGCCCGGTGAAATACCACCATATCGACTTTGTGTGCTGTGAAATGGATCATTCCATGTTTCAGTGTTCCGTCGATACTTTCCGGTCTCCCTCTCCCTCTTTCCTTTTCCCCAATTCCTCCTTTATTTTCAGGTGCATCCTAATAGTAATAATGATGAAGTCTCCTAGAGTAAAACCTCCGGAAGCAAAAATACCTCTCCATTCGGATTTCCGGGCAGAGGTACCTCGAGGGGACTCAACATTAAAGATTAATTTTGCAACATCCGCGGACTCAAATAAGAACATCAATGGACGTCCACCATCACCTACAGACGAAAAAAAACCGGATATTCTGGCTCAACAGAAACACAAGTAAAAACCGTCCACCAACAAGTCCATATGTTTTGTCCTGGTTACGAACTTCATTCTCGATTCAGGTTCAAAGGTGCCTCTACGCTATGTTAACCTTTCATGCCAGATGAAGAGAGTTTGGAACCGAAAGACTTTGATGTGATGTGGTTCAAGCTATCTGATACCAAACTGACTAAGTTCCTCTGCTGCCTTTTACCTATCACCTCAATGAACCTTCATATAACGACCCTTTGAGTTTTTAACCTCAAACTGGACACATTAGGAAACCATCCAACAGCTGAAACCATAATCATGGGAGACTTTAATGTAACATAACGCTGCCTGGCTCAAATTTCTAACAAACAGGTGATCGGGTCGTCGCCGAGGCCTTCGCCATCACCAGGGCAGAACAACTGGTCGAGCTACCAACCCGCATCCCTGATGTCAACAACCAGTCTGCCAATACACTAGATCTTTTCCTCACCACCAATCCTGACCCGTATAGAATAGAAGTTTGTGCCCCACTTGGAAACTCTGATCACACCCCCATCTCCACAACATGCTTTTTCCATTTACCATCGAGCTGCACAATACCACCCCGTCTCATGTGGCATTACAATTCAGCCGACTGGGAAGGTCTTCGTATATTTTTCTCAGCGTTTCCATGGAAGAGAGTTTGTTTCTCTTCAGTAGATGCAACACGATGTGCTGAGACAATTTCTGAAATCATCATGTTGGGGATGCAAACTTACATACCGAATACCGAAAGAAGAACATCATCCGATAAGACCTGGTTTAACAGAAACTGCTCTAGAGCTGTGGCTTCCAAACAGGCAGCATACCATCGATGGCTAAAAAATCCGGGCCCTGAGACCAGAGCAGCATATGTCGAGGCTAGAGGCATATGCAAAGAGACAATAGAATGCTCAAAAGATGCCCACAATGCCAAAATAAGATCAAAACTTGCTGAATGTCCTAACGGATCCCGTCATTTTGGTCTTTCCAAAGCTGTGGGAAGAAACTTCACTTCCAGCCCATTTCCTCCTCTAACCAAAGAAGATGGAACACTAGCAACGACTGTCCAGGAAAAGCCAATATCTTTGCGCACCTATTTGCTGGAAATTCCACTCTGATTCATCGGGAAAACAACCCCCGAACATTACACCTATTGACAGTCACATTTCCGAGATCACATTTCGCCAACGTATTATCAGAAAGATTTTGCTGGGTCTCAACACCAACAAAGCCTGTGGATCTGACGGAATCCCGCCGATTGTTCTCAAGAAATGTGCCCCCCAACTAACACCTGTTCTTTGCAAGTTGTTCAACCACTCTTACAAATTGGGGGTATTTCCGTCCAATTGGAAAATTGCAAGAGTACAGCCAGTCCCTAAAAGGCAAAAGCCCTACCTAGCAACTACAGACCTATCGCACTGCTACTATTATTTCAAAGGTCATGGAAAAAAGCCATCAACATCGAGCTCATGAAATATCTGGATGACTCAGGAATTGTCAACGATAGGCAATATGGCTTCCGCCATCAGAGATCAACTGGTGACCTGCTCGCTTACGTCTCACATATATGGCAGCTATCTATTGAAAAGTATGGAGAAACTTTAGCTGTGGCATTAGATATCTCCAAGGCGTTCGATCGAGTTTGGCACCAGGGACTCCTCGCCAAGCTTCCGTCTTATGGCTTGTCCCTCAGCTGTGTTCTCTGCTTGCTAGTTTTCTCTCAAACAGGTCTCTCCATGTAGTGGTCGATGGAGTTTCATCTGACACTCTACTCATAAATGCTGGTGTTCCGCAAGGATCTATTCTCGCACCAACACTATTTCTACTTCACATCAACGACCTGTTGAAAGCAATTTCATGTCCAGTACACAGCTTTGCCGATGATAGTACCCTCCATACCGCTTTCTCAGGGCCCCTATATCAGCCCGTGAAACCAGAAATGAACGAGGAAAAATGTTAATAATATAAATATGGACTTAGCAACAATTCTCGAGTGGGGATCTAATAACTTGGTAGAATTCAATGCAAACAAAACACAAGCATGCTTTCTCTAGAAAAGCCGATCTCACTGTGCCTAACATAACTTTGTCAGGAGTAACCATACCACTGAAGTCATCCATATCGATGCTTGGTATTACTATCAGCAATAACCTTCCTGGGAAAATCACGTGAGGTCCATTGCCAAAAGTGCATCCCAAAACTTGGTTTTCTGTTTCGTGCCAAGAGCTATTTCACCCCACTCAGCTGCTTATGATCTATAAGGCACAGATCCGACCTATCCTGGAATACTGTTCCCATATTTGGAGCGCGGCACCTAAACATATCCTGAGGCTATTTGATTCTGTCCAAAAAAGGGCAATTCGTCTCGTCGGTGATGCCTCGCTTACAAACTCGCTCACTTGTCTGGAACATCGTAGAAAAGTTGGCGATTTGTCTCTCTTTTATAGATATTTTCATGGGCGTTGCTCTTCTGAAATATCAACAATCGTTCCTGCTTTGGCAGTCTCTTCGAGATTAACCCGTCAAGTTCAGTCATCACACCCCTTCGTGGTCACTTTGGAGACCTGCAGAACATCACTTTCCAAAGACTCGTTCATCCAACGAACAGCGAGGCTTTGGAACTCATTGCCTAGGGAGGTGTTCCCCGAGGCATACAACCTCCAGAAATTTAAGAAGAACATCAACTCCTACCTTCTTTCCCTTGGTTCCCACGATGTTCTCTGAACATTACAGGATATCCCTTTTCGTAAGAACCAGAACATAAAAAAAAAATATATATATCCAGTTGAACAAATTCATCAGAGGAGAATTATTTAAGTTGATCTGGTCATCAAGGAAATATTGCGACTTTTTGCATTCATTAATTTCTGAACTTTCTAGAAGGTCGAATTTGTATTTTTTTTTTCTGTTTGTTATATATCGAAATCGTTAACAAAACAAAGTTATTTTTTTTCCATTGAAGAAACAGTTTCTATGTTCTGATAATAATTTTTTCAATGTTCTGCCTGCTTGGCTCATGTAAAAAACTTGCACTTCCACTTGTTGAATTTGTACAGGAAGAAAAGTAACTGTAATAAATGAGGTTGAAAAGACTGCCATCAGAAGAATCATTACACTCGTTTCACTTGAAAAAACAAATACCTACCTTGAACAAAATAATGTATGAAATGAAAAAGGGTGATTTCATAGGAAGAAAGTGTGGAAAACTTTGGAGGAAATCAATTTTCGTCATGAAAAATATTCAAAACTGAAAATTACTTTCGATAGAGGAAGACGAAATCATCTGCTGGTAACGACGATATTTGAGGGCAGTTAGACACTTTCGAAGGAAAAACAAGAATATCTGTCATTTGGACGAAACTTGGTTGAATGAGGGATAAACCGTGGTAAAATATGGCATGATACAAATATAAAATGTCCCAGGCAAGTTCTCATGGTAGGATGGTCCACTGGAATAAAAGCCCCCTCGGGAAAAGGTAAAAGATTGAATTACTCACATTTGTAGCAAAAATGGATTTGTCAATGGTGGCTCACTAGCATTTGAATCAAAACGGACTGGGCACTATCATGAAGACACGGACGCTGATGCTTCTGAAAAATACTTCCAGCAAATGCTAGATCTTATTCCTCCTGGGTCTGTTATAGTCATGGATAATGCCAGCTACAACTCAAGAAAACCCGAAAAAATTCTTGCAAAAAATGACATTATTCATTGGCGTACTTCAAATAATAAGCCATTTCACAAGGATATGCTGAAAAGGGAGCTACTGCATATTGTAAATAAGAATACACCTCTCAGTTTGATGAACTACCTGTAGTTATGCTGCTGTCACATACATTTCATTCACGAAAATCCTCTTTCTATTGTTATGCAAATTAAGGTGACCCTAACTTAGGACAGAGTCGGGGTGTGCACGTTTCAAATCAAGTACTCTTTTTTGGAAAACATTCTTCTTTGCCTCATTCATCTATATGAGTTCTTAATTAGGACTGGAATAGAAAATCAAATAACTATCTGAATAAAAATGCAAATTTTATATTTCAGATTTTTTCTTTTGAGTTAGGATCCTTTCAGAATATCTATCAGATGTAGTTCAATATCCAGCGTGGCTCAAGCCGGGGAAGTAGCTGTTTTCTGTTAGACATTCACAAAAAATAACTTCATTTTTATCGTGGATTTTTCAATTCACAGAAAAAAAATTCTATTCAATATTCAATTGAGAATGTTTTCTTTTTCAACAAGAATACCTCACAAGAGTTCATCTTGAACGATGGAAGATAGTGACTGAAGTTTATTTTTAAGTCGCATATGATTCCACATCTGATTTTGTGAACATCCTGTTCATATTTTCAAACAAATCAATCTACCATTGCATGTTTACAATACAACCTCTAAATGGTCTACCCTTTTTAATGGTTTCTGTCATTACAAATTCACATTTAATCAGTCTTGTGAGAAAGTGAAGAGAATTAAGTGAATACTCAACAATATGCATCCATTTTATAACGCTTTATGAAATGAAATGGCTCCATTTCATTCCAGTGTCTTTCTTCCGTTTTAATTTTAAGCCAAATATGATAACGAGTATTTATGAAATTAAGATAAACCGGCAACACTGCGAGAATACCATATTTAACATAATGCTATCGGACAGAGACGAGCTCCGGACTAAATAATCAAACCAGTGCATAAGTCAAATATTCATGATAATTTCAGATTGCTCCAATAAAAATTTTTTATACATTTTTTCTGTCGTTATATCTTATACAATGCTCCATTGCTGTATCATGCCTATTTGCTTGTTATGGAACTAAAAGGTATAAACTATACGTTTGATACCTTTCAGTAGATATTGAATTTTTTTGATAAAATACTGTATTTCTACAAGAAAGATGAGCGACAAATTTCGTATTGTGGTAATAAATTAGCGACAAGGCGACAAATTATGGAATATTTTTTTTTATAAGTAGATAGATAGAAGGGGGGTTCTGCTTGCTTCATATAAACCTAGCAGAACCATGACTTTTTTTTGAAAAACGAAGAGCGACAAATTTTTCGATATGGTAATTAATTAGCGATAAATTAACGACATATTATGGTGGTATTGTATTTTCCAAAACTAGAAAGATTCGACGTGGTTCTGCCAGCTTCATAAAAACCTAGCAGAAACATGGATAAAAAAAAAACGATGAGCGACAAATTTATAATTGTGGTAATAAATGAGCGTAATTGGAAATTCAAAATTCGCAAATGGTTCTGGTTTATGGAGGTGCAGTGGTGACAAGACATATCGTAACGCTACAGTTCGTAACCCCACAAATGGTAACGGACTATTCGTAACGCCGATAATTTGTAACGGCGACACTTCGTAACATCGAAAGTTCGTAACTACAACTATACGTAACGGTATAATTCGTAACGCCAAGATTGAATTATTTTCTTTATTTTGTTAACATGGAAAAGTTATTATACTTGTTACTGACACATCAAAATCAGTTAGCCGATGGAACTTTCAAAGTTGTACCTGAAATATTTCTCCAACTTTATACTATCCACACATGTTATTTGCAGTATGAAAGTCAAAGATGCCGAAAACGTTTGAAATATAAACAAATAAAAGAGCGCATAGTTAGAGTCGTCCAAGATTATGATGTTGAACGGCGATTGACATCTCTAAGAAATATAGCGCACACATGTTTTAATTTTTACATTAAATAAATATACATAGTTTCAAAATTGTATTTCTGGTTATACTTTATTGATGTTAGAAATATAAATTGTATTAATTATTATACTAAATACCTACATTATTATAGAAGTGGTTTTGATTTTTTTCATTATTATTCAGACTCAGTTTAACTACTTCAAAGTGATAATTCAGGATAAAAAATTGAAAAAAAGTGAATTTTCTTTAGTTGTCATATTGACAAAAATATGTGCAAAAAGTGGTCTTGAAAAAAAAACACTATTTTCAGTGCAGGAAAGTATACAAAGTATGCAAAATGCATTTTTGTCCAAATCCAGTAATACTAAACTTGCTAAAAAAAACTAAATGTTGGCGTTACGAATTATACTGTAACGAATAGTTGTAGTTACGAACTGTCGATGTTACGAAGTGTCGCCGTTACGAATTATCGGCGTTACGAATTGTCACCATTTATGGGGTTACGAACTGTTGCGTTACGATATGTCATGGAACCGGGTGCAGTACGGACGACAAATACATTTTTATGGAATGGTTCGTTGATTTTTCTAGCAATAGTGACCAAGCACATTCTTTTTGATATATTGGTTTTTAGTTAAAATATAACTTTGAATTGGTTTGCACCCGAAATGAGTATTTGAAGTTGAAGAAACTGAAAATATACATCACTTTCATCATAAAGTGGCCAATGGAGCTTACAATTCAAAGGTATAGTTCAAAAATTACAATAGGGCTCATGTATTATAACCTGCCACTTTGAAGTTATAACTTCAAAATTGCGGTTATATATCCATTATTAATCCTAAAAAGTACATCTAGCAAGTAGGACACTACTGGGTAACAGTTGCTTGATGGTGAATTTCAAGGGTAATCGTGTAAATTTGTAGTGATTTCTATTGAATGCAAACTGTGGCAATCAATTATGGAGAAATCACGAACGTGGCAACTATCACCACTTATAACAATCATGTGCCTGCCACAGAAAAAGTTTGATGGAAGTTACTTGAACGTCACTGGAATTGTCATACCCTAGTGGCAGTTATTGTTACTTCTAAGTGAAATTCAAGTGGTAATCGCAACAGTTATTTTCCACTTTCATGTTTCAAAATCCAAATTCAGCTTACTGATCATAATGTTTCTGATACTTCAATTGATACTTACAAGTACCGCCACGTGGAGTGGCTACCAGAGATATAAATTACGTGACTTCAACCATGTTTTCATAAGATGAAGTTATTCTCTCTGTATAGTGGTATATTCAGTGATTATGTGATAACCACCAACTCGAAGTTGCAGCATCAGTTTCCATAACTATGATGCTATTATTTTCTTTATTTTCTGTGACATGTCTTTAAACTAACTAGCCCTTCGAAATCGATATTCAAAGAAATTTTGTACAGAAATCAAACAAAGCAGCGAAGAACGCATGTGGTATCATTACAAACTTCTCACAACTTGTTTTTTAATAATAATAAATGTTTATTTGACAAAAAAAAGGAAATACAAAGCACTTACATGGAGTTCAGTATATAAGTAAATGAACAGAGGCATCACTGAAGTAACAATTACTATCTAAATTTAAAATCCAAAATTTACAAATCTACAAATTTAAACTCATATACCTATACTAAAGACTGAAACTACAAGAATGTTGTTTCATTTTACAAGTCTGATCTCAATAATAATGGGGAACTCAATTTATTCATATTCAGGCTTTTCTAAAGTATCACAGTCGAGTAAGGTCATATTCAGGTGTTTCGTAATATTAAGTGTCCTAAAATAGTTATCATAGTAAATATTTTTATGGTAAATATCAATAAATAATTTCATTATCACGTCATTAATGATTTGTCACAATTTTCTCTTATTTGTCATATTTCTTTAAATAGTTTGTTGTCATTAGCACTTATCAATTTTTAAATTTCGGTTCTGAACATACTGTAAGTGAACATAATTATGATTTTTTCAGGTAACAGATCCCAAGTTTTCGGACCCAGATAACTACAGTATCTTTGTTCCAGTAGTATGAAACATTTTGGAGCTATAACACTATGCTCTCGTCTCCTTGTGTTATATGGGTGATCAGATGGTTTTACTTTGATTACGTTTTTGTATATTTTATGTAAAATTTTTTGACAATTTAGTTGTCTTGTATCAAGTATTCCACTTTCTTAGTATAGTTTATCGCTTGAGTAAGTTGTTTCTTTACCTAATATTATTTTTATATTTTTTTTAACGATATTCAAGCAATTCAAATGTGCATCATCAACCCCTTCCCAACCTATTATACCGTATGAAAGTTGGGACTGTATTAGTCCGTAATAGACTGTTTTCAAGTGGGTTACATCTAGGTACTCTTTCAATGATTTGAATCTTGATAGAAATCCTCTCATTCTGTTAGATATGACATATGAAGATCCCATTTCATGTGTCGGTCAATTATTTTGCCCAGTTATTTTATGGATGTGGCTTCAGGAATGGATGTATGTTGATCTATGTTTAACGGTCCCATATTCGGTAGGTGATTGACGTAGGAAGTGAATGGTAGATATTTCGTCTTTTCTTCATTCAATGTAAGTTAATTATATTAGAACCATCTGATAATATTGGCGAAGTCTTTTCCTACTTTTTTTTGAGTTGTTGCCATGTATGATCGCTGTAAAAGACTGCTGTGTCATCAGCAAAACTCAAGATATTTTTTTCGGATTGCGTTTTTAACAAGCTGTTTATATATATATATATATATATATATATATATATATATATATATATATATATATATATATATATGGGTGCCCAATACCGTGCCTTGAGGATCGCCGTAAGTTATTGTTCTCCGATAAATATGATTTCAGTAGATCGTAAGCTTTTCCACGCAAACCAATATTCTCCAATTCTTCAAGAAGTATTGTGTGGCAACCGGTATCGTTAGCTTTAGAAAGGTCGACAAAGATGCAATGTGATGGTTTGCATATGTCTGAGGCTTTGTAAATATGAGATGTTGATTCGAATATTGCATCTTCTGTCGAACTTCCTTCTCTGAACCCATATTGTTTTTCAGGCAAAATGTTGTGTTTTTTCATGAAGTGTGTTATTTTTTTTATGATTTGTTCCAATATCTTTGCCAAATTAGAGATTAAAGATATTGGCCTAAAACTCGAAATTTCCAATTTGTTCCCAGTTTTGAAAAGCGGTTTGATTACGCCTGTCTTCGATATGTGTGGGAAGACTCCGTTTTCTAAACAACTATTGAAAATATGTGTTAGAGTAAGTGCTATTGAGTCTGCTATATCTTTCAACATTTCTGCCATGAATTTGTCGTGCCCAGGGCTCTTTTTTGTATTCAGTTGTTTGATTTCAGTAGATATGCTAGGCGGGTTCTGGCCCACTTCCATCTGGGCCAGAACCCGCCTAGCTCCACACGCTCTCCGGTTACTCCCGCCACATGGCACCGTCTGAGACAGTTGGGAACGGGGGATCGTTTTGGGGCCCAACCATATATAGAAAAAAACATGGCCTGCGCTAAGAGAAAAAAAAACATGGCCGCCTATAATTGGAAAAAAACATGGCGGCTGTAGGTTAGGAATTTCAAGATGTCCGTTATATGGGGGCCTGGGGGTGTTTATCGGCATCGGTAGACTACCACGGAGGTCTGAGACAGGTTGGAGATAGCTGGAGGTAATATGGGGGCCCAATCATTCATAGGAAAAATATGGCGGCTGTAGGTTAGAAATTCAAGATGTCTGCTATGGGGTAACGACTGGGTCTTCGGCGGTATCTGGAGGCTGCCACGTAGGTGTGAGATGTCTCGTGACGTTATAGGGGCCCAACCATATAGAAAAAATATGGCGGTTGTAGGTTGAGACTTTTTGGATGTCGGTTGTGGTGTTTTGGGTG
>JAFIRS010006754.1:0-32544 GCA_018342105.1 Gonioctena quinquepunctata | reverse complement strand
TACCTAGCACCATTGAAATGGAATTTTTGTTGATGATTTTCTCGGATGACTTTGACTTTTTATGAATTTTTTTTTAATACTTTAAAAGACACAATCCTGTGTGAGATGCTGAAAAGGAATACGATTGCCAAATAGAAAACGTGATATATTGTCAAGAATTTGTCTATAGATGATTCATATGAGTTGCATCAGGCAAGACAATAAACAATTGGATAGCTCTTGGAAATGCGGAACATGCATGAAATCAACCATTCGCGATTTGATGATGGAAATTAACAAAATCAAGGACATAAATAATGACTCCTAAATCTCTCAACAGTTGCCATGATGAAAACAATGCTCTAATGAAAATCCATGATCTGATAATCTAGAAAATATAGAAAATTTTGAGAGACTTGAAACAAAATGCATACCCCTTGAATCGAATGATATCGAGATGGAATTAATTCTGAACAAAAAGAACCGTACCGAGGCTCGACAGCGTAGAAAATCTGGGAATCTCAGAAATGAAAGAAGAAAATCTCCTGCGTGTCCTGTGGTATATTTCAAAGCCTTGAACGTCAAATTTGACAAGAATAGTATTGATAATTACTATAGAATTTATAGAAGATAGACTACATCCACTGAACGGAGAGGAATTTTCAACAGATTTGTATAACGACTGATGAAAGAAGAGTTCATGGTAGCAGGAAAATCAGAAGAATTATGTCTCGTTAAGACATGGAAATAAGCTACGAAGGTGGCAACGATGTAATGTACTGATTTTAATAAACGCAACCCCTTATCATTGAAAACTTAAACAGCATTTGTATTTTTGCATAAAAACTTTTAAGTCAAAATGAAAGATAGTCAGACAGCAGGAAAGGATGGTTTTCCTCTTATTGATTCTCAAAACGATAAACAAAATGAAATATCAAATACAGCTCACCCTCTGATCTCTTACAAATCTTCTCCTCTATTTACAGATCTCCACCTTACTACACAATATTGTTAAAATCACCACTATAATCTGTCCTTTCTTCACTGGCAGCACGACTTCGTGGTCTCAGGTATAAAATAAACATAAATCAATGATACTTAGTACCTACGAACTTTTATACTGTAAACACGGATTAACCTATGAGCAAGTTATGAGAATATGGTTGAATGCCTACAAAATGAATATATAAAATACTAATGCCTATTTCCCTCACCACTTATTATTATGAAGGAATTGAGGTATATATCGAGACAATTACTATAGTAAATGGTCAGGTCGGAATTAAATATTTAAATGAAATTCCGAATACACTCAAATGTACATTTGTTTCTAATAATCGGACATATTACAAAATGAGGGATCTTAGATAATACCTCATATTAAAATTTGCTACTTCTTAGGTAAAACCAATACAATTTGAAATCGTTATTATGAAAGATAATGAACGCAAAGTGGATGTACCTCTGCCCCATTAAGGATCATCAGTTGGTATTGAAAGCAAATGAATAAAGAAATTCTGGGTTTTCCCCGTCGGCTAGTTTCTACAAAATACAATAGAATACTGTTGTGCTGTAGGGGGGAGTCCGTGACGAGCTACTGCTCATTCTTAATGCGTTTGTGATCTTTCAGTTGTTTTTATGGAAATGGCATCGGGTGCCAACTTTACACCAGTTAGCATTATGCGATTATTGCACATAGTAAATTATGTCTCCACTAATGACATATCTCCAGTTTTTCCCAATTATCCCAGAAACCTCCACTTTTACGCTCATGGAATTTTTTGACTTTTAGGTTGAGTATCGATGAGCCGAACTGATGTCAAACGCTCATTTGTCCATTCACTTGTCCCACGAGAATATGAAGGAACACCTGGTCTTACGAAAATAAAATACTATAACTTCAAATTAGCACGATAATAAACCCTGATTAGTGTACCAAGTTTCAAATGTTTTCCTTCAGGATTTTTGGAGAAAACAAATTAAATCTTAATTTTTTTCGTACTTTCGATACCATGTATCTCAGAGGGGTTGCATTTTAGGACATACATTGATGGCCACTTTTCACCTCGAAATAAGGTGAGGAATCTGTAGTCGGAGTTTGTCGGTCTTATTCTGACTTACCCTGTATACACTCTGAATACATTTCTCCAACCTTCCTCAATCAATATATTGCCGGCAATTTACGAACACATTTTTTATTATGAGACGGAAGTGGCTATAGCATCTCTTCCTTTCTGATACCAGTCATCGATAACATAGCCAGGAATATAGTTAATAAACTCTCAACATTCTACTCAGTTCATTCATGGATTTCCTCCGTTTCCTGTTGGAAAATTCCAGTTGACTCATTCAAGTAATCCGTGTCGCCAAAACAAATATATCTTGAAATTTCGCTTACATAGGGTGTGAAAAGTGAACAGTAGGTCGAGAAACGGTCCTGGAACGCCACATTGGAGCACGCCTGCGCCCATCTCTTAAGGTAAAACAATTGTCCCGTTTCTTCATTCTCATTTCACTCAACCTTACTTCTTTGGCAATTATCGTTTTTTTCCGGTACGTATATTTATCAAACATATTCATAATATACAGAAATAATAAGTAGGCACCAGTTGATGCCTTTTAGAGTTACAGAACAAATTTTCGACATTCAACAAATTATTTTATGTTTCATATGAAACGAGTGTGTTAGGGAAATAGCTCATTTGATGAAATTCCACATCAAGCGGAATTTCAGGTGCGTCCAATTTCTGTATTATTTGATCAAAATTGTAATAACCTGTCTGAAGATATGAGATGAATCTCATTCGAATTCATAAATAATGTTGAAAAGGCTCATCTCATAGCTTTCTCTTGCTCCGGTATTCTCTGGATGAAACTTCTTGGTAATTACACTTTTTAAATTACAGACAGGGATTTTGTAATATATAAGAGCAAAGACAAGTGGTAGAATATCCTGAGGGGTGGACCACAGGGCCGGATTGGTTCCAAATATATCAGATTCTGTTTTCTCCAGGTAATAGTCGATATTTATTGTATAGATGGAGATTAACCGGAGAATGATTGATGCGTTCATTCATAACACTGTTAATTGTAAGGAAAAACATTCAATTTCTGATTTATACAGCTTAGAATTAAGTGTTCTGTTGATAGATTAATTTTGCTTTCACACAAGGGTTAAGGGACATCGAAGTCCAGAGTAGTGGACAACGATCATACGTAGAAACATTCAGTTCATTATTAATTGAAGGTTAGTTTTTGTGGAGAAATAACATTCCCTGACAAGTTTTGTCACATCCTATTATTGAAGAACTGCTCAAATCCTGTATTGATAGAACATATTTCCTTTTCAAAAACGAATTATAAGGTTATGAGTTCTCCATTTCGAAGAATCCTCCGTTGACTTACCATATTTCCCAAAGTAGATGTATATTGGATATTCTTTTTGTTAGTTAGAATCAGAGTAAATATAACTTGAACTTCCCACCCGACTGCGCGACGCAAAGGAGGGTAATGTGTTTATCATGTTGTATGTTTGTTCCTTGGTGGCGCTCTAGAGACCATACGTGTGGGCCGATTTTGATGATTCTCACGTCAATCGAATTTTTTTGATCTTGCGAGTGTTACTAAAGAGATGACAGTAATCAAAATTCAATATGGCGACAACCAGACGCCATATTGTGATGAAATTCAATATGGCGACAACCAGACGCCATATTGTAAAAAAGTTATAACAGCGTACACCAGTAATTGGTTCATTTGCTCGTTAGTTGGTTTATTTTGGTTTCAGTTACTATTTTGTTTTCGTTTCATTCTTAATACACCATTACTTAAATTCAATATGAACTTAATTAACCCTCAGTTGGTGAGCCCGGGTCATTTTGACCCTTTGAGATTTTGAATTTCGCGCTAAATCAAGTCGGTTGGTGGTATTGATCAGTGCATCTCAGTAGCTTCCTGAATGTCAATGGAGAGTGTGTCTGTGCTGTAATATTGTTCCTCCTGCCAACATATATTAGCTGAGTAAGTAATGTAGGGTCATTTTGACCCCTCATCACCAAATTTCATATCGAATGGGTGAAATTGACCCATGCTCACTTGGTAGTCTATCCCTCAGAGATAACTGAAATTTGCAGGTTATGGCGGGCCCTTCACGAACTGTTAGGTTTTTCGATGCAGACTTCGAAACTACAGTTCAGAAATGGTTAGATGAAGCAGACAGTGACGTAGATGATATTCGGAAGGATGAAGATGAACTTGTAAGTGAGCATGATTCCAGAAGCGAGCAATCTGCAGATTCTGACTGTAACGAAAATCCAGAAGATGATGTTGCTGAATTATGTGATCGTGATTACGATGTTGCCGAAGATGAATGTGCTGGAAACAATGTTGCTGAAACCGATTCAGAGCAATTTGGACTTAGGAATATACCACTGAGTGAAAAAGAAAATAACAATTCACCAAATTCTGGCACCGACGATGATGCAGATGATATCCCTTCATCGGAATTATTGGCTAGACTAAATTCCAAAAAAAATATTACCATGGAAAAAAAAGATGTTTCAAATGGTCCAAGGTACCTCCATCAGCGAGAGTTCGGCATGCTGCACATAATATTGTTGTTTCTCAAAAAGGATTGCGAGGTCGTGCCATACAGTTGGGTAACAATCCTGATCACATAGATGTTTGGCATCTGATATTCACTGATGACATGAAAAATGAGATTTTATGTTGGACTAACCAGAAGATTAGAGCTTCAAGAATGAATTTCAGTGAGCCAAATAGACCTGAATTATATGCTCTGGATGGAGTAGAATTCGACGCATTCATTGGCTTACTGCTCTATACGCAAATCTTCAAATCCAATCGAGAAGAAGTACGCGCACTTTTTTCGAAAGATGGGACCGGAATAGATGTGTTTCGTTGTACAATGTTAGAGAAACGATTCCTATTTATTTTAGCGTGCCTCCGTTTTGACAATCCAGATACTAGAAATGATAGGAAGGAATCCAATAGAGCCGCAGGAATAACGTACATTTTCGAAACATCTGTTAGGAACTGCCAAGAAGTATACACTCTCAGCGAACATACTTGCATTGACGAGATACTGGTTTCCTTCAGAGGTCGTTGTAGCTTCAAAATGTACTTTCCAAAAAAAAACAGCTAAATATAGTTTGAAAGTCATGGATCTAACAGATGCTGAAAACAACTATTTCTACAATGGATATTTGTATAGTGGAAAACAGAAAGATGGCTCGATACTCACCCAACAGGAAAAAAAATTTAGCGTTCCCTCGCAAAGTGTTATAATACTAACCAAATCCATCGCTAAGTCAAACAGGAACGTTACAGCCGACAATTGGTTTTTTTACGTAGAAATTGCTGAAGAGCTCAAAAAAAGAGGACTCACTTATGTCGGAACTTTGAGGAAGAACAAAAAAGAAATACCGACCGAATTTTTGCCTGCAAAAAAACGAGATGTGGAATCAAGTTTATTTGGATTCACCAAAGATCTTACATTGGTATCGTACGTGCCTAAGAAGAAAAAAGCCGTTTTGCTCATCTCTTCAATGCATCATACCCCCGATATTGAGCCGAATAACAAAAAACCTGGAATCATAATGTATTACAACAGCACCAAAGGAGGAGTAGACGCCTTAGACCACAAATATTCAGTATATTCTTGTGGACGTCGCACGAATAGGTGGCCATTGGCAATTTTTTTTCGAATCGTAGACATATCTTCAGCTATTTCTTATATACTTCACGGACTTTATAGTGGAACGTCCGATGAGTCCAGATTTGATTTTATAAAATCACTTGCACATTTCCTTGTGCTACCTCAAATGAACCGGAGAATAAAAATACCAAATCTTCAACGAGAGCTCAAACTGACCATAGCAAGAATAACGGATACGCGACTGGAGGAACCACCAAATGTCGACACCAAACTCTACAAGAGAAAAAGATGTGCTTTATGTCCATACAAGAAGGATAAGAAGACCTCATATGCATGTGCTAAATGTAGTGAGCCCATTTGTAATGACTGCAGCAGGAACATTTGTGAAGAAAACTTGTAGAATTATGTTTTCATGAAACTCCAGAATAATGATCTTAATTTTATTTTCTGGAAAATATCTTGCTGCTCTGGTTATTTTCTGTTCATAGCCTGATATGTTCTGATTTGTTCAAACCAATTCAATCTATTGTTTGCGAGTTTTTTTCCATTTTTTCATATTTTTTAAATAAAGTTGTGCAAAAACTATTCTTTTTTATTTCTCTTACATATAAAATAGTCGAAAGATATTTTATGACATGATGTCTCATTTCTGGGGGGACTGAAGGGTTAGTTACGAATAATGGGTTTTATTTTTAAAGTAGTAGCTGAATATGAACGCCAACAAAAAAGGAAAAAAGGTATGGGTCATAATGACCCAGCTCACCAAATACGTTAGTTGAAACCACATCACCAACTGAGGGTTAAGGACGGTCAAACTTGGCTATAACGAACGGCTCAATGACTAGAAATCGTTCGTTATAAAAGGTGTTCGCTATGAAGAAAATATACAGTACATGCATCCTGGTAGATTTTTTTTTGCGTAAATTGACGGTAAATTTTTTTAGACCATAATCCCGACAAATTTGTGCAGTTACGTACCCACTGTTAAATTTTCTAATTATTTCTAGCTCAACCGACAATGTAATAGCCTTCCTGCATGCTTTTGCAGTGGGGATATTGATACAATGCAGTCGAACTCGTACTAACACAACGCCATGTATCTAACAAATCCCTAACAGAGAAATAGGGGAATCTTGATTGAACAATCTTTCCTCGGTGGTTCGTTATAACAAGTTTGTCTGTATCTTGTTAGTGACTGAAATTATCCATCCACTTTGTTGTTGTAGTATATCATTCAGTAAATATGGTGAGAGTTTGTATCTATTTGTTGTATACCTGAAAATTGTTACGAGTTCGAAGACGTCGTCGGTCGTTTGCAAATATTTCCCGTAAAACCGAAAAAGCTCGACAAGAAAGTACACGTCGCGGAACTCAGTCTCCGGCATCGCAACAGAAACAATTGCAACACTTTAGAGATCAAATTCGTCTTAGTTATAATAGCCAATCACCCACAAAAAACGAAAGACTACTGTATGAAACTTCGAAAAAAATGGTGGAGTATCGTAATAATCGAGAATCTAATCAAAGTCGAGTTAGTAGACTAAGTAAACAAAAAAGTGTAAAATAAAAAAAGTTCATCTAAAAAACCAAAAAACCCGACTGCGTAAAAAGTGTAGTTTGAAATAAATGGAAACAAAATGACCAGAAAATATTATCAGAAAATTATGTTTTAAGAGGTTAACTATTGAACTCAATACTGTAAACAATCTCACGAAGTCGGAGGCAATAATATATCTTCAATTTGAATCAAAGAAGATGCCTCTGACTACGTGAGATTGTTTACAGTATTAAGTTTGAAAGATAATCTCTTAAAACATAATTTTGTGACAATATTTTCTGGTCATCTTGTTTCCATCTATTTCAAAGTACACTATTTATGCAGTCGAGTTTTTTGTTTTTTTTCTCGGATTGAATCAATAGAAAAGAACTAACAGTGAATTGAACTCTGGTGGCAGAACAAAATAATCAACTTTGTTTCTCAGCTGTTATGATGAAAAATCCAACGTTTAAATTTGATACGACTGTTTATCGAATGAAAATACGTACCAAAGTATATCAAACAAGGATCTGGAGAAAGAAAGAAATTTCATGAAAAGAGTTCCCAAGGAAAATGCGCACACAAATCATGGAATTGAAAACAGCAATTTACAAAAACAACTAATCATCTGAGAATATCACACGGGATACCAGTGCTGTGCCGAGCACTGACGAAAAGTGCTTCGAGCACTAAGCACTAAGCACTCTTGAAAAGTGCTCCGGAATCTCGACAATTTTTAAAATTAATTTAAAAAAATTGGAACATAAGCACTTTTCAAAAGGATGATACTGGTATACACTTGAATCACTTCTTGACATGGTTTTTGTATGTTTTGTAGATTAATCACGTCAAATGCAATCCAAAACATCAACAAAACGGCGTATGATGTTGAACGCAATGCTTCGCCTATGATTAATTATTTATAAGTGTGGCATCAAATGAACTAATGTGGTGGAGGTAGAATGAACTCGCATGATTATTATTAATATCATTTGATATAAATAAAAATATTTTTCCAACAGAATACAGAAAAACATAACGTCAATTCTCTAACAAACTAAATGTTACACATCAATCGAATAAAGTAGAAGTTTGTTTTGTTTTGAAAATCTTTCTGTAATACGATAATTCCTCTTTGAATATCTGTGACTCTTTTTCATTACCTTCACTTCGAATGTGTTGGTCGGATATAGATGTTTTGTCAACTTGATATGGTATATCATTCGGAAGGTTTTTCAGTGATATTCTACACCTGACCCATTAACTCGAAGGGAAGGCAAAAAAAAAACACAGAAATTCACCAAGGAAATATTGAATTTGAGGAAGATCTCCAAAACAAAATAATTTTTGTTATTTTCTTTCATACATATCCTTTGAATGGCCTTCTGAATCGAACTCAATATCAACTACTACCAAGCCATACAAAGTGAATGAAATTCTGTCAAAAGAACATACAGGAGTGGTCAACTTTCCGACACGCCCTGTAAATTTTTCTTGAATATCTTGTTTTCATAAACCAGCCTGAAGCAAATCTAGTCAGATATTGAATCCTGAAATCAGAACTATATTTCGAGTCAAGAATTCGTTTATTCAATTTTTGAGTAAACCCTCAACAAACAAAATTTTCTCTTGTAAAGGATTAATATTCATTATCACTCACACATTCAAGAGGATGAGAACCATATTCGTTGTTCAATACCCTGTGTTTCTGAAAGTAGACAAAGGATTGAGTTGTGTCAATGGATATTATTGTTCAAGAAGTCGACAACTGCATCATAACAAAAATTTGGGAAATTTATCTGTAGCCCTATTCTCCATAAGTCGCCTTGACCTTCACTTTTCAATGCAGCGATAAAATATTATTTTCTAGAACTAACCTATCTATACTGCGTACTGCGCCGAGTCCTGACACACTCCGCAACATTCAGAACAAGACTGTGATCTGTAGAAGATGCATATGGAAGCGATCAAGAGTTCGTCTTCAGTGGGGGTGCTACGCTACCGGCCACGTTTTCATGTTTCGACAAGTAGTAATTACGAAAGGCTTAGTGCTTGGTAATCCCGAAAAGTGCTCCCGAACTCTGCAGTGCTCGGAAGCACTTTTCGGTATTACCAAGCACTAAGCCTTTTCGTAAAATGATCGAAGCACTAAGCACTATGCACTGGTTCAAAAAAGTGCTCGGGAGCACAGTGCTTACGAGCACAAAAGTGCTCTAAGTGCTTTCACGAGCACTAAGCACAGTGATTTGGGACAGCTCTGCGGGATACTAGTATGAAGTATGAACAACACTCAAAATAACTATTATATTGAGATTATTACTGAGACATATGGAATCAAAAAATACTTTGTTAAAAAAAAACATAAAAATACTAGTACAAATCGGGAGATGAATGGTTCTAGAATATCAGAACGTATTCTCACATCTGATGACCATCATGTAAATTGTTTAGGGCCTCAGGCATGTCAACCTATAAGATCTTTAGTGTTTTTTGTCCAATTCGAGAAGATGTTTGTTTGTCTTTCTTTGGTGATAGGCTCGGAGGCCCTTTCGCTTGTCTTTATCTTGGAACCTTATTCGTGATTTGGTCTCAGCTTTCCAGCGCCGGAACTCTTCTTTGGTGGAGTCCAGATTGTAGATTGTAGGGGGGTCGATATAGCTCTTCAGCCTCTCCGTACGACTACCTATAAGGTCTTTCATCCATTACCCTACATCTATGAGGGATCTGGGGTTCAGAAACTCGTTGCGAAGCGTATCAGTTTTCTGGTGGCTAAGTTCCTGATGTCTGAGGGCATTAATGAAACCCCTTCGAGGAGCCTCTTGCAAAACAGCTCTTGGCAGTCGCAAAACAGAAGTTCAGCAGTTTCAGCAAAGTACTAGCAGTTCCAGCACAGTTCACTGTTCACTGATCCATCTATTTTTCTGAGGTGATACCTCAGTGGACAATATCCGGTGAGCAGCCCCGTTGCCAGTTTCAAGTCTTTCTTGTCCAATTCGAGAAGCTGTTCATCTTTCTTTGGCAATGGGCTCAGGAGCCTTTTCGCTTGTCTTTGCCTTGACACATTTTTCCAGTGGGTTTGAATTTGGTCAGTTTCCCAACTCAGAAACTCTTTTTTGATGAGAGCTTTGGAGAGACCACAAAAGGGTTCTGGGCAAGGAAATTTAGTGTTTACCACTTCCTTGGCAAGGCTGTCTGGTTTCTCATCGCCTTCGATTATTTTGTGACCTGGCACCCAAGTCAGTTTAGACTCATGAATGTTTGACTTTGGAGCCTCTTGCAAAACATTCTCTGGTACATATTTCTACAAGCCTGAATGTTTGCTTGAAGATTATTGGAGCTATGCCTAGGGGGTGTTGAAACCAGGACTCGTAAGAATCTTCAGATGTCCAGTTAGTTCTCCAGCTTCCGAATTCAATGTCTGGTTTTGATGGGACGAGAAGGGACGGAATATTTCTCGCTTTACGAAATGGTCTTGAGATGATAGAGTCTTCTACAAAATGCTGTTCAAGATCAGCATCATTATCGGATACTCACCGAAAGCCTGGACGAAGAGCGCTGTGGTGTTCATACCAAAGACCCGAAGACGTCCAGCAGACGAATCAAAGAGTCATTGCCCCATCAGTCTCACCTCCTTTCCCGAAAACATTGGAGGAAATTATAGACTGTTACAAAAGAAGTGAACTTTTCGGAAAGACATTTCCACAACGAATAGTTCACCCATTAGGTAGACAAATTGTCAATCAATGATCTATGACGCTTTGGTGAAGGCATTGA
Source organism: Gonioctena quinquepunctata (assembly GCA_018342105.1). Lineage (NCBI taxonomy): Eukaryota > Metazoa > Arthropoda > Insecta > Coleoptera > Chrysomelidae > Gonioctena > Gonioctena quinquepunctata. Next base: position 21,577 of record JAFIRS010006754.1, on the reverse strand, counting down.
AAACACATACTTCAATTCAATTTCAAATCAATTTATTCAATTTAAATACATGAAGGTTCGTGGTTACCTAAGCAATGCTTGTATTATATCCAGCAATCCACAAATAGAAAAAAAAAATTATTTATGAATACAATTACACAAAAAAGGACCTAGAAAGACAACAGGAAAAGTAGAGAAGGTAGAACAATTGAGAATGAGCCTTATTATTCAGTTTGATCATCTTTGAATGAGTCATATTATTCAGGGTAATCCTCTCCTCAATTATCCAACGTTCGTTTCGGGAACTGGTGTTTATCGTTAATGTATTTTTTCAACTTTTTTTTTAAAGTTTTTTCTGTTTCTGATACATTTTAGTATTACGGGTGACACATTGTATAGTTTCGGTCCAAGATAGGTTATACATTTCTTATTGTGAGTGGTACATATACAAATGTTATTGGTGACGTAGCTGTCCAAAGTAAAAAATCAGTTTTCTTATGGTAATGGACCCACTCTCTTCATATTATGCCCGATGCCAAAGAGGAACGATTTTGATATCAACTCGATGGAGCAATAACTGAGGTAAAACTCAAACAAGCGTCTTTAAGAGTTGCTGCTAAAAATATGGTGGGCCCAAGTCGAACTAACAATTCAAAATAAGCCATCCAGGTTACAATGATACATGTGGACTATCACCCATACTGATTGCAAGAGAAGAGGAGTTAGGAAAGTAATGTTATATGCTACAATGTTGAATACCTACATTTTTCAATAAACCCTATATTTCAGATGGGTAGAGGAACTAGAAATATTAAGTAGTGTTCGAAAATTCATTTCTTTCAATGAGAATAGACCCGGCGATTGTTGGTTTGAGGTATTTTTCACGAAGATATTGATTGGCGAACCCACATTGGTATTTTATTTATTTCAGGCCTTCCATAGAAGGCATCCAATAATCGTACCACGAACCAGCAGTGAAGCTGTTGGTGCACAATTACTTCGACTTCAATGGCGAGAAATATAAGTGACAATCTGGAAACACCTGAAAATCAGAACCAAAAAATAAACGGAATATATAGCGCGTCTCCTTTGCAGTAACATCCAGAAAATAACCAAGAATATTTTGAAAAAAAGCGTGCTCTTAAAGGAGAAGGAGAGAAAGAGAAATTGGAGAAAACGGAAAGAAAAGGAAGTAGCGGTAGCATAAACGAAGAAAAAGCAGAGAGGAAAGGAAAATTATATCGAAGTGTAATGTTTTGTCTGTAAAAAACTCATACTCAAAGGTCAATATTCAACTTGTGATAATTGTCAAAGATCTTTTCATGTGCCATATGTGGAAGTTAAGAAGTGAACTAAGAGACAGAAAATGTAGACAATGACAGCTCCGGAACAGATACAGTCACAAGGGAACAAGATATTGATGATATGTGTAGTAGGACTGAGGGGCCAGGAGAATAATACTCTCTTTTGGAAAACATTCTTCTTTGCCTCATTCATCTTTATGAGTTCCTAATTAAGACTGGAATATAAAATCAAATAACTATCTGAATGAAAATGCAAATTATCAATTTCAGATTTTTCTTCTGAGTTAGGGCTTTTCAGAATATCTATCAGATGTAGTTCAATATCCAGCGTGGCTTCAGCCGGGGAAGTAGTTGTTTTCTGTTAGACATTCACAAAAAATAACTTCATTTTCATCGTGGATTTTTCAATTCACAGAAAAATATTTCTAGCAATATTCAATTGAGAATGTTTCCCTTTTCAACATCGAAAATAATATTAATTGAATCCAGGATGTTACTAGTCATGAAAATAACAACAGATGTAGAGAAGATACAGTTGATGATAGTGAAATCGATGTTGACAAAAGTGAAGTCGACGATCTCTTCAACAATTATAAGCGGGAATACAAATCAATGATCAATTAAGTTATTTACCTATGTGTCATGTTTATGAAATAAAATAATATTTATAACGCTGCATGATGAATGGCCCACTGAATTCACTCAACACGGCCCTGAAGAGTAAATCCGCTCTTGGCGAATAAAGTACAGGAATATTTACATTAGGATGTTTGGAAATGTGCCGGGATGCTTCCGTCATATCTTGAGACAATCCTCGATCTCTCAGATCTTTGACCCGGCAAAACTAAATAGGATGGATATGAGAATATTGCTAGGAAATGATGGATATTAATATTATCCACTGAGTCATGGAAAACAATTAAACCAATGCACAGTAGTCCTCAGGACGAAAAAAACAGAACTAATAATTTTTTCTTGTCATGTTTTTTGAGTAACCTTCCACAGTCTGAAAATGAAAATATAATCAGGAAAATCTATACAAGTGTAGAAAGGGCAAACTAATTAGTTCACCCCGATACGTTATTGCATTCACCAAATTATATTTCCCATATAAAAATGATTCAATTTGTCAACAACTTGCCGTTTTCTAAATTTGCCTATCAAAAAATTTTTTTTTTTGTTCAAAAATACTTCTCTAAATAGTTTTTTAGATGTCATGATCCAAAAATCATCATCATCTGTACACAGAAAGAAGACGCATACCAATCGATATCTACACTACAACTCAAACCATCATGCCAGTGTGAAAAATGGCATAGTTAAATGTCTCTATAATCGAGCCCAAACAGTTTGCAATTCCAACCAGAATCTACAGGAAGCAATAAACCTCATGAAATCTGTTCTCAAGGAAAATGCATATCCGGATCAGTTTGTGGAAAAAACAATCACTGACATTGAAAACAAAAATCCATCAAACAACCAATTAACACAACCAACAGCAGTACTCCCACCACCTACACATTTCACAACCAACATGTCCCCGGATTATCTGAAAAGATCAAACGAATTGGACATAGGTATGATGTGAGAACATCATTTAGTATAACAAACACACTGAGATCTATACTAACACAAACAGAACTAAAAAAAGCAGAAGAAAGTACCAAAAATTGTGTTTACAACATACCTTGTTCGTGTGGTGATAGTTATATAGGTGAAACGTCAAGACCATTGGAAGTGCGCCAAAGTGAACATCAGAGTTACATCCGAAATCGACAAATAACCGGATCAAAAATTGCAGAACATATCCTCACATCCAATGGCGATCATACGATTGAATAGAATAAGACAAAAATCTTGATGAAAGAACCACACCAAGAGAGGAGAAAATTGAAAGAAACGGCCTGTATTCTTCTTTCCAATAACAACAACTTTTCAACAAACTCTGTTGAAATGGATCATACATTACTCAGAGAGGAAGTAAGATATGGTGGAATGCTAATGAACTGATCTGAACAACACCCCATATATCAAATGAGTAATACGTCACTCTCAAACTTTTTTGGCAGATCTCAATTGATATCTGTCAGTTGAAAAAGAGAAAAAGACTCTGCAAGAAAAAATCCAAATTATTAAAACAATTAAAAGAGATTTAAAAGATTTTGAGAACGGGGGCAGAATAGTCCCCGAAACATCAATAAAAAAACTATATAGAGAATATTTTTGAATTTTGTAAAAAAAAATTGTTATTGGCAAATTCAGAAAACGGCAAGTCATCGACTAATTGAATCATTTTTCTATAGGAATATAATTAGGTGAACGCAATAACTAATTAGTTTGCCCTTTCTACACTTGTATGGATTTTCCTGATTATATTTTCATTTTCAGACTGTGGAAGGTTACCCAAAAAACATGTCAAGAAACGTTTTTCCTCCACAAAAAACCACATTCATTCAATAATAATTTTTTTTTGCTCAATCAACTCTTTGGCTGTCAAAAATCATGAAAACAATATGAAAAAAATTCTTGTCAAAAGGGGTAGTTAAAAACAGTATTATGTTTTTTTTTCCTGGAATTGCTCTGAAGGCTGACGAGAATCATGGTGAAAAAGGGGTGGTTTTTAAAAGGGGTTGTTGGACAAAAAAACAGATTCAAGACTTTTTTCGCGGAATTGCTTCTAAGGCTGGCAAGAATCATGTTTTTTTTAAACTTGTCACAAAGGGGTGGTTTTTAGAAGGGATGGTTCGAAGAAAAAATCAGATTCTTGTCTATTTTCGGGGAATTGCTTTCAAGACTGACGAGACTCATGGAAAAAACATTTAAAAAATCTTCCCACAAAGGGGTGGTTTTCAGAAGGGGTGGTCCGAAGAAAAAATCAGATTCTTGCCTTCTTTCGCGGAAGTGCTTCTAAGACTGACGACAATCATGGAGAAAATATTCAGAAAATTTCAGAAAAAAATCTGATTCGAGCATTTTTTTTGCGCCCGGAATAGCTCCTAACGCTGACGAGATTCATGGGAAAAATACACACAAAGAGGTGGTATTTAGAAGGGGTTGTTAAACAATAAGATCAGATTCAAGAATTTTTTTGCTCAACTGTTTTCGAAGATCACGAAAACCAAAGCAAAATTTGTCGCAAAGTGCTTGGTTTCAAAACGGGTAACTTCGATATTAGATCAAATGTTTTAAATGATGACTTTTTGAAAGAATGTTTCCTTGGTTATCCCATGTTTTAAGAATACTCTTTATAGACACCAATGAGGCATTTTATACATCAGAAGAATTTTTATTATGAAACTGAACTCTCTCAAGAGAATCCAGACATTATCATCTGTGATATTTTCATTTTATATATTTCTATTTTTGTAAGCCTACTCTGCTTCTGTGTGTGTTATATATTGTATCCTTCACTTGTAGTTTTAAGTATGATAGACCAGGGCTGAAGCCTTTGAAACTAGTAAAAAGTGAAAAAAATAATAGTAGGATGAAACCCATTGGGAAAGAAAGATAATATAACAAAAATGAAAGGAAAAATAATTTACGGGCGATCTGAGGTCGGGAAGTGGAAGGGGGTGAGTTTTTAAGGGTAAAAAACGGTTCATCTCGATTTTCGCAAAACTACGAGTCCTATGGAAAAACGTAAGATTGCAAAGTTGTAGGTAATAAGAAGATCTACAACTTTTGTTTCGACACTTTTTTCACATAACCTCAAAATGTATGTAAAAAAACCAAATAACCAAGTTTTTGGTTTTATATTCTAATCTTTCCCAAAAAAAAGTTTTTTTGACGAAATTTGGTGAAAACTTACCTCTTTATGTCCCAAACACACTGTTATTTTTTTTATTTAAAATATTAATTTTTTCACCTTATTTTGACTTAATATCAAAAAAGCACCCTAATTTTCAATCAAAAATTCTCCCGTCGAAATATCAGCTTTTTTAAAAAGTTCGGTGGGCTTTTCGTTCGTTGAAATCTCTGCTTTCTGATGGTATGAAAAAAATTTACATTATTATGGTAAATGTTAACAGAAAATGCAAAGAAACGTAAAGTTAATATTTAATAAGACATCTACAATATTTTGAGAAAGTTATAGAATCTTTGAATTATATGCGTGGATGCCTATTTATTGCTATTTCAAGATAACTTAGATACCTACGGAAAATTTTAGCCCATCAAAAGGTATTTCATAGAGAAGTGGGGAAGGGGCTAGGAGGGTCTGGGCCTTACTACCTGTTATTCCTTCGCATTTTCTGAGAACATTTACCATACTAATGTGTACTTTTTTCATACCATCAGAAAGAAGAGATATCAACGAACAAAAATCCCACCGACTTTTCTAAAAAAGCTGATATTTTGACGGGAGAATTTTTGATTGAAAATTAGGGTGCCTTTTCGATATTAGTTCAAAATAAGGTGAAAAAATAAATATTTTAAATTAAAAAAATAACAGTGTGTTCGAGACATGAAAAGGTAAGTTTTCACCGAATTTCGTGATCAAAAAACTTTTTTGTAAAAGATAAAAATATAAAACCAAAATCTTGGTTATTTGGATTTTTTACATACATTTTGAGGTTATGTGGAAAAAGTGACGGAACAAAAGTGGTAGATCTTCCTATTACCTACAATTCTGTTCCCCAATGTTTTTCCATAGGACATGTAGTTTTGCCGGAAATCGAAATAAACAGTTTTTTACCCTTAAAAACTCACCCCCTTCCACTTCCCGACCTCAGATCGCCCGTAAATTATTTTTCCCTTCATTTTTGTTATATTCTCTTCCTTTTCTAATGGGTTTCATCCTACTATTATTTTTTTTTGTTTTAAAAATTATCGACCCTGGTCCATGACTAGTCCAATAAGTTTTATGAAATCTGTGTACCATATACATCTTTGTATTGACTTTGGTGATGAATAAAGTTGATTTGAATGATTTGACGAAACTGATTGAGAAAGTTCACTGGATAATTCGAAACTAGTCCACCCTTCACAACCCTCACCACCGTAATTCTCCTCCACCCCAATACCCAATACGTTACAAACAGGTCTCGAACTAAAATTACCGTATCCCATGAGTAAATGAAGTAATGATGCGATAAGCAACGAGGTGATCCATACCAGTCCCAATTAATGAGATCCGCCTATAAATCAGCACCTCCTGCTTGGAGCAGTCGAGAAACCACCGCTGCTGAGCCATCTTGCCTGTCAAATGCAGAACTGCCTTTGATATGTAACTCGTGTCGACGCTCCTTCTTGCACGCCCGCTGCCATTGCGTACCCCGGCCGCCTTGATATATATGACCGGTAACAATTACTCCCCCGTCTTGGTAGTTTTGGAGGCGCGTACGGGAAAAGTTCGACATCGGGGGGAGACATTGCGTCGGTGTTTTTCTTGTACGTTGTGGCGATGAGGACATGGAAAATAAGCGTTGTTATGATCCCTGGATATATCGATATAAGCAATACTGACGCAATATCACGACGGCTTATTGGCGCCATCCTACCAGCATATTTTTCATAAAATATTTAACATTGATTATCAGAACTATGAGATTTTATCAAAAATTTTTACTTCTTAACGTGAACACTTTAAATTTGTTTTTAACCGAACAAGTTTCCTTAAATTTTTGCAGCGTAGTAAAATGCCTTCAATTGAAAATTTCAGCTACTTCTCTTGTGCTATGACAATTTTCGCCATATAGCAATACTATCTCTATTTTTTCTTGTATACTCAGTTTTGGAGCCATTTTTCTATTGATAGATTGAAAAACACAAAAACTGATAAAGAACGACAACTCCAACAAAATTGCCAACAAGTTATTGTGACATTTGTTATTGTTATAGTTTAACCATTTTCAATTGCAGAAGCTGTTTCTATAGGGAGCAAATCAAAAACTCACTTCGCTAACACGAGCGTATATGCGAAGAATCGAAACGAAAAATAATGTGTACTACTCGTAAACATTCTCCGTCGGCAGAGGAAAGATCAAAAGGAGATCAAAAAAGCCGTTAATCAACGTGGGTTTGAGTGACAGCTGTCTAGTTATTCAGCAGCCAATTAAAACGGACCGCAAGCCAATGATAATGCTTGTAGGTGTGGCTATACATTGAGACTAATAAATCACCAATTATATACGTAATTCAGGATGTCTGAATACAAAAAGGCAGTAGCGTCTCTGGTCTGGTATCGAAATAGGATTTGAATATTCTATAGTTGTGATGTGTTTTGTTGGAAAATATGGCTCTTTTCGAGCATATTTTTCATTTTAACGTATTTTTAATATATTTGAATAACTAAATAAAATTAGAAAAATCGAATTAAACGGTTTTCTTCACAAAAAGGATTCAATATAAAATTGAACCAGAAAATGGTAGATCTCAGGTGAAAAACAACTACTTTCCTGGCAAATACCACGCAGAACGTTGAATGATATTCACCTGAAAATCCATGCATACTTCCATATAATATCAATGGACATTGAATGTAAATGTTTCTTTCTGATAAGCTCGATTATGTTCAATTTATGTCGTGTTCACCTAACAATCCGCATACCGGTTTCAGGCTTCTTGGCCCTCATTACAAGATCGATGATGGTTTGTTTACGTTGTGTCTCACTTCAGCCAGAGTTCTTTGGACCTTTTAAATAAAATTAGTTATATCCGCCTCTGCTGCTCAAATGATTTCGCTTCGAGACTGGGAAACTGATTTTTTATGCTTCTGCAATTGATAATGGAAGGCGCCTTATAAAATTCAAAAATATTGCTAAGTCACTGAAGTTCAACTTCACTAACCTATATTAAATTTAGCAGGGATGTATTATTTATTAATGTATTATTTATTAAGTTTTAATTACAAATATTAGGAGGTTAAAATTTCATTTATGGGTTGAGAATATTGAATAAGCTCATGTGCATGACTACACCTAGTGGCAAGACTTAATCGTGTTTTCATAATTAATCTCCCGCAAAATGTCTATTCCACAAATATTTGATTAGTTTCGACCCAAACTTATGTGATTTAGGTTATTGAAGCAGTTTCCAGATAAAACAAGAATGTATAATGTTTCTTAGTAAGGGTAGAGGAATAAAATTGTTTTTTTTTTCAATGTGGTTCAAAATTGGTACATATGGTCCTCATTGGATCTCTTTAAAATTCTTCGCTATCTTGTCAATTTGACCCATTTTTCGGCACCAAAGACAACTATTTTTTTTTAAATTACCGCCAAATCTGAGGTCACGTGATATAAGGCTCAATGGATTTTTCAGTGACAGATATGCAGAAACGAACCGCAATTAGAGTTTTTCAGAAATTTCAATAACAATTTTTTTCCCATATGTATCCAACTTTATGACGGACACTGTATATACATTTATATATATATATATATATATATATATATATATATATATATATATATTGTTATGTTATGAAAAACCAGTTAAATATTTTAAAACGAAATAAACCACAAAAAAGAATAATTATTGATTAGTTATTAGTTCCAACAGATTTTTTTTTGAATAACTTTTGAAGTTCTATTTATTTATAAGCCTTTGTATAATAATGTCAAAGTACGATGAAACGATCAATTGTATACACTGTCAAAATTATCATAACCCATAATTGTTCAAAAGACAACTAAAAGTCTAAATTTTACAAAATTTGCAAGAATAAAAGGAAATCAACACATTTATAAACTTGAAACACACTGTACATGAAATTGTAGCTAACTAAAAGTAGCCAATGAGAGAACAGCAAACGTCTTTATGAAAAATAGCCAATCAGAGAATAGATGGTCAGGTGTAAAGTTAGAAATTGTGAGAGAATAGCAACGAGAGGGTATCATAAGCAATTATTATTAGAATTTGTAAATAGTAATAAGTATGGAAAAATAGCTCGATATATAAATTGAGTAAGATAAATATAAACAGTGAAAAGTGACAATTTAGTGCGCGAATTCAAAAATTCAAATAGGAAAACAACAGGAAAAAGATGTATCTAAGCGACAGAAAACCAAAGCCTCAAGGGAAGATGAAAAAATATTTCCAAGCAGATAGAACGCACAAATTTTTATTAATAAAAAAATGGAATGATTCCATCATTTTGGAAACAAAAACAAATATTACCTTAATGATATGATTTCCACATCTATATCGTTCCTGATACTGGTTTTGCAGTCCTGACAGCGAATGAAGAGAGGAGACTTCATGTTTTTATGGTATAGTTTGAACACCAACAGTTCCAACCAGGTATAAAAACTTTCATGGTGTATTTCCGGTCCAGAACTATTTCACAAATAACCAATTGCACATTCGAAGAACGCTATTTCACTTTACTTTGAACAATAACAGAAAATTTTACATTCACGAAAAGTGGGGTTCTGTTTATCTATCCATGATCTGATTTATCATTATTATTCGTGAATATTTGTTTGATTCACTCTAGTAATAAGTTATTTCTCGTAGGCCAGGTAATTTTAAGTCTTCCTGAATAAAGGAGATAATTGTTTTTGATATTTGGTTGTTTATTTTCTCACAATGATCAACTAACATAACAAAGATTATTCAATAAACTGAAGTTAGTCACCAGTGGCAGTGTATCTATTGCTTTGAACCGGCCACCTTTTGAGATAAGAGCCTACCAACTGTTGTCTAGCCGTGGCAAGGAAAAATAATAATTGTTGGTAGCGTGACGAGAGAACAGTGACGTTCGCTGGCAATTATTATTATAGGGGCAGAAATATCTATTTATATCATATAAATTTGGCTCTCAAAGAATAACGAAAAATATTAGCTTCATTCATTATACAAAAAACAATTTATATTTTTCAATTATCAAACCATATCAATTGTCGCCCAACGAGGTGCAAAAATAATATTTGAAAACAAAATTAATTAATAAATCATATTTTCAAATTCTCAAAATATATCAATATATATATATATATATATATATATATATATATATTGTTATGTTATGAAATGTTATCAAATAATTAAACTTATAATTATCATTATTATTATTAGTTATTTTTATTAGTATCGTTAATGCTATGTTGTTTTACAGTTTTCTTTACCTTTTTCACTACCATAGAACCTTATACTATGCTCTAGTCGATACATGTCTGTGAAGAGAACATTCCTGGAGTAGTTATGGTATCAAAAATATAGATCCAATAATACATCTAACAAAAATCCACGATTAAACAATATCAAAATTGAAATTCATGGCAAATATTGAATTAAAGCAAGATCAACGTATAGGTAAGTTTGAACATCCTGTATGACAATTCACATGAACAGAAAACCCACCAATGGGATTCGAAAGAGTTTGTGTGGAAAAGTATTGATATAGAATAAAATGTGAGGGCAGAAATTGAAAAAAAAAATTTTATATGAATCTGTAAATAGTGTGTAAGAGTTGGAATTAGATATCATTCATAAAATCATTAACATTAATTAGAATAGCAAATAATTGGGTAGGAAGTGATACAAACTCGGAAATCTGTGAAATATAAAAATTTGGTGAGTGTTACTATGGAACGGGATAACAAGTTCTGGAGAGATTGAAAAAATTTCGAGAAAGTGAAGCCACGTACTGAATTTGAAAAGAAGCTCTCACCCATAATATGAGAAAACCTGATATAAAATTGCCGAACGAGGAAGATTTCTTGAAAGGCTGATCGGAGAAAGCACATAGTAAATAAAAATTCCACCTACCTTGTCCAGAAAATAAATCCTTGGAAAGAGTGCAGGTGAGCTGTCATTGACATCCCAGAAATACGTCCACAGGATTGGAAACGTCAACTGAAAAGCAGTCACAAGGTATTCAATAACTGAACTCACCTAAGTGCAACTTTTCACATAAAACCAAGAATTTTAAGTGTTCTGAACCACTGGTTATTTTGTTTTGGGCTGAACAATCATAAAATTCCATACCCAAAAGACTGATAATACGTTCAAACTTTCTTCATAATATTTTCATTATCACAAACATCAAACTGCGCTATATTTCTTTGACATTGTTTAAGGGCATGAGAGTAGGGTATATTTAAGTTTTCATCTGAATAAAGTCAACTACTTTGATTATTCCCTGCATACCTGTGTTTATTTTTCAATTTCTAACTTTACTTTTCTCTACTGGACAGTTTTTATTATCGAATCGATAGTGCCATAGTCGGCAACACCGATTACAGGAACCTGCTAGTGGGAAGGAGTCATACCATTGTTGTGTTTTCAAACAATGGTCATACATGTGCATAGGCGTACCTGACTGAGCTGGGATAAGGTAAAAGGGTTTGAAAAGGAAAAAGGTAACATTACATAGCCGGAGGTATTTTTTATTTGATATGATAGGGTTTCAGAAATATAATCTATGAAATAAATTCTCACAAAAATATATACAAAGTTGAAATCATATAAACAACCCATCATAACAATATATATATATATATATACATATATATATATATATATATATTTGTGTCGTTGGTTGGCCTATGCTGACATCTGTTGGTGACCTATTAATGTGCACGAAATTTTGTGCCATTAAAATTCCAGGACATTAGGTCTGAGCTTCACCGCACAGATTATAGGTGTCACTATCTATAATTTGATGCTCTCCACATTTTCGTACTTGCCGGTAGGTATTGGCACTACGAGATAATTGATACGAATTTGAAAGAGACCACAAGCCGTCCTGATGATCGGGAAACCATGAAACAGCTGTTGGCGGATGGTGGGCTCTCTTGGATTCGTAACAAATTTCTCTTCATCTCATATACAATAATATAAATTATCACCTACATAATACCCTAAAATGTATTGTTATGTAAGCAAATCTTAGGGATCTTAGGGCAAGGTGGCAGGCTATCCTCTGAACATCACTATATTTAAGTGATAAATTGAAATTAATAAGTTTCCTACTTATAAGACGATGAATAATTGAATAGTTGGTAGATGAGAATTTCGGACAAGAATATTTTCTTATTTCGGACTTTTCAGAACGATTTTTTAATTTTTGAACTTGTTTTTAGTCTCAAATCAAAACAGTTATGAACACAATGAAGAAGAAAAAACTCGATATCATTACCACTGCTTTAATTACAAAGATACTCAAAATGGTGCTCTTTTGTACTAGAAAATGACCTATTTTGAGGATTTTAGTTTATTTTCTGAGAAATTCAGGGTGGATCCATTGAAAAAATTTCATTGTATATGGTTTACACAATATCATTTGTATAATTAAAAATACAAATATATTGAGTATAATCATTCCAACATTGAATTTCAAACAGCATGGGGGGTGGCACATCGTTGAAAATATAATTCAATTCTCCTTTCAACCATCCTATTTTTTTCCAATTTGGTTAATAAGTTTTTCACCATATACCTTTGAAATGTCAAATATAAGTGCGGCTCTGAATGGTACAATAATCAACTCGAAAATTTCACTCATGTGTTGAAATGTCCATAAGAGGTGTGGAATTATCGCTAAATTATAGCGGTAATTCACCTACTATGTGGATTATCGCTATAATTCAGCGCGCTAGGTGACAATTCAACTGCAGTGACAATATTACTTACAATAATTGTAGTATCAACTATAACAATAAATAATATGAATCTTTTTGTATTCTTGAAATTTTCTACCGAATACCATTCGTGCTTTAAAATTAACCAAATAATTCTAAAAAAAACTGCACTCGGTTATCTTTTTCGTTGTTCCAAAAAATTGCCCTCCTCTTTTGGAGTCGAATAATGTATGCTTTGGAACAATGAAAAAAATAAACTCGTGCAGTTTTTAAAAAACACTTTTTTTTTCAGAATTATCGGTAATTTTTAAAGCACTTATCCACGATAACTTTTGAACGGTTTGATGAGAAACAATGGAAAACAAAATATTTGGAACGGTATTACTGATCCTACTCTTTGAGAGAAGATATAAAATAATTACTCGACAGAGGGCGCTGAACTTGAAAATTTCGAAAGTCATAGAGTTCGAGTTGCACATCGTTGAAAAGGTAATTAAATTTCACTTCCAATTTCCAATTTTTGAGTTGATGTGCCTACCTGCGTCATCTATTGAGCAATCACAATGTCTTTTGATTCAAGAAGTATCAATGGTGATCTAATTCGACACAGTTTTCGCTCTATTGTTCTACGTCGAACCGCTCGAAAGTTAACAGGGAGGGGACTATAAAAAGCCGCACTTATACTTGACCTTTCAAATGCATATTGTGAAAAAATGTATCGACAAAATAAAAAATAAATTAAATTATCTTTTCAAAGATGTCCCACTTGACCTCCCATGCTATTTGAAATTTTTAAGTTGATGTGCCTCTTCGCGCCATCTATCGAGAAATCATAATGTCTTTTATTTCAAAAAGTAGTATCGTTGATAAAATTCAAAACAGTTTTTGTCCCATTGTTCTACGTTGAACCGTTAGAGGTTAACAGGGTTGGGGGGATTGTTCTTATTGCATAATTCACATGTGAGCAAAATAAATAGTAAATACGATTGAATTTGATCGAATGAATCAATGAAATATATGGAAATCATTGCCCGTGGGCTGCTCTGTGGAAACCAGATGCAAAATTCATTATTGTTCCGAATAATTGGATTTCGTTTGAATGAAAAATGGACTTGTTTTGCGGACAGTAGGTGGGGACATGACTAGCTGACATGTACAATATTCATTCGATTTATATCGAAAGTTTGTATGGAATCAATCCGTCCACGAATGGGTTGGTAACTTAAATGAAAATTCAACTCTTTGTCAAGAGAATTTGGTGGTTATGGAATTTGAGTGATTTGAAATAGTATACTATCGACTCATAATTTTGTAACTGAAATGTTTCTCCAATAGGTTTTTTCTATAAGATTTGAATGAATTATTTCACCAGAATCACAATAAAAGTGTGTCAAAATGAACGTTTTCGGATAAACCCTATAATATTGAAATTTGGAAAATATAAAGGTGGAGATAATAATAACTCCACAGTCACGATGTGTCATGTTAAATAATACTGGTTTACAAAAAAAAAGGTTTTTACCCAAAGATAAATTATAACGAATTCGTTTTATGCCTACTCCCTCATAACAAAAAATATGAAACGTATTTTTATCACGTCAAGTTTTTTAAAAATACCCACAAAAAGTTTCGTTCGTTTGCTCGTGATATCTAGTGTGTCATTCGTTAAAGTCGTTTTTGAATAATTGTTAGGCGTTTAATTTGTTTCAAAATGTCTTTAAGAGAGTGTAAATGGAATCCAAACAACTTTTGCTATGTTTGCGGTAAAATTATCGTAACAAATAGGCCAGTAGAAATAGACAATCAATTCACATTAATTCCAAAGGTTTTCAAACTTCAATGGTATGTTGGGGCATTGATGAAAACAAACTATGGAGTTTTGCAGAAGTCTGGGATGAACGGAACATTGTTTTCATTGCAAAAAACTTTTCAATGCTTTATTTTTGCACTGAAAATTGAAAATGCAAACTAGACATACCGATAGTAATGATGTTTTACAATATACTTTAAGTTTGCAAACTTGTAAAAGTTACGGAAACTTGTTTTTTGTGATTTAAGTTTTTCATTGTAATTTGTTCAAAAAAATTACAAAAATTCTGCAAATTGGATAAGTGAATGGAAAAATAGTTTAACATATGCATGTACATTTGCAACCATTTCTGAAAAACGCATAATTTATTTATCAAACTTTTTTATCGACGCTGCCATTTTAAAGACACGCAAGCATTGCAATAATTACAGAAGTTTTCTATTGTGGTTGCAAATAAAGAGAATATCGGTCTCAGTGGATATGTAAGTTTGCAATCTCATACGAAAAACGGAACCTATTTATTGACTAATATATTTTTTTTGAATTTTACAACTGTTAAAATGATTGCAAAATTAATTTTAATTTAAAAATTTTAAGGAATTTTTTTTAATTTTTTTTCCAAAATTGAATCATTATTCAAATATATTCTTTATATATATTCGACCGACATATGTCTAAAGTGGTCCAAGTAAATACTTGATTATCCATCGCGAATATCTGTTATATTTTGTACTGGTTGATTGGAATTGCATCCGAAAATTTTAAACTAATTGATAATCTTAGAAACCATCACTATTTCCGACTAATCAGCGAAATAAATTGAATTCAACATTTTTTAATGCAACAATCGAAAGAGTACAAAATTTTGCTAAATTCTGCTAAAAAAGTATTGGAAGACATAGAAACGACATACAATCATTCTTCATTTAAAATTTTCAATGTATAATCGATGCTCTATGGAAGTAAGGATATCAAAACGTTATGGATTGTAAATTTCCCAACAACATCATTTTTATCAGAAAGAGAAACGTTGATAAAAAAAAATAATTGTGAGATCGATATTACATCTCAAATTTGATTTTTAGAGGTATTTATTTCTTGAAATATAATTTACCTTTCCACTCGACTTTCTTACTCCAATTGCAGTTTCGCATGAGAAAGAAATTCCATTGAATTCGAATGGAGGACTGAAATGTAATCGACACTTAAGAATCATTCTCTTGATTCATATAAATTTTAAAATGAAGGGGGGACGTAACCTTCAGTTTATTCTAACGATTTTTTTGAGAAAATGATTCAACGCATTTGTGTAAATTTGGGAACTTCAGTGATTTTTGGTTAAGATGAATTTTAAGAAAAAAAGTGATATGACATGAAGAGATTCCCGAATTCTTATGGGACTACCGAGTACAAGAAATATCTCTTTCATGAAATCATTGGTTTTTGCAAAAAAACTATCTCACGATGGGTTTTGTATCTGATTGAAGACAGAAAGCTGACAAAATTTTAAAAATAGAAAACTTTTCCAAAACAATCTTTTGTTTAGGAGCACTGAAAAAAATCATATTTTGTTAGATGTGTGATGATATTCTCATCTGATAACCGGTAATTACAGACTCAGAAGTTTTTCATGCGACCAATTCAGTTTGAACACAGAATAACTTGCCTCACGCATCTAATAAAACATTGTTCCATTTTTTTAAAAGTCGCTCTATATAAATACTTTGTCTCTTTTATTTCAGCTATACTTTCGGTATCAACATCTTGGACGAATATATTTTTAACCGCTTTTCTTTTCTTACAGAATGTCTTACATTTCGATATTTCATAGCATAGTATAATGTTCTTGTATACTAACAAAAAATAAATATTGAATGAATGTGGTTTTTTGTGGAGGAATAACGTTTCTTGACATGGACACTACTGATTATGAGAACAAACCAACACAAATGATCTCAAACACCACATATCACAAACTCAATCAAGACACTACCATATCAGTAAACAAAGTATACAAAAAACTAAACAAAAATCCAACCCCATCAATAGAAACCAAAATATACCGAACTTTAGCTAAACACAAAAACATACTCACGAAAACAGAACGCAGAGACCTGGTATCACACCACAGCAAACCCCCACATTTTTATGGGTTACCAAAAATACACAAACCATCTCATCCTCTACGCCCTATTGTAAGTTCCATTGGATCTCCTTCACAAAAACTCGCTAGATACTAACTCAACATTCTGAAACCACTATCTGGAAATGGAAATAGTTTTATAAAGAATACCACTCACTTTCTGGAGAAATTGAATTAATTACAAATTCAAGATGGAGATCTTCTAGTAAGTTTTGATGTCGAAAGTTTGTTTACTAATGTCCCTATTGATAAAACTCTAGAGAAAAGTGAAAGAAAGATAAGAAAAGGACCCATCACTGAAGACAAGAACAAAACTGGATGTCAGTGCCATCATAGAATTAATCAAACTATGCACTGAAAAAACATATTTCCAATTCAAGAACGAATTTTATCAACAAGAGTTTGGTATGGCGATGGGTTCTCCTTTGTCACCCATTTCAAGTAACATATTCATGGAATACTTTGAAGAATCCTTCGTTGAAACATTCCACAATGGTCTAAAAATATGGTGGAGATACGTGGATGATGTTTTCGCTATCTGGAATCGAGGTGAAGAAGAATTAAACATTTTCTTGGATCATATAAACGATCAATAACCGACGATAAAATTCACGTTAGAATCAGAACAAAACAACCAACTTCCCTTTTTAGATGTCATGATCCAAAAATCATCATCCCGAATGGAAACATCTGTACACAGAAAGAAGACGCATACCAATCGATATCTACACTACAACTCAAACCATAATGCCAGTGTGAAAAAAGGCATAGTTAAATGTCTCTATAATCGAGCCCAAACAGTTTGCAATTCCAACCAGAATCTACAGGAAGAAATAAACCTCATAAAATCTGTTCTCAAGGAAAATGCATATCCGGATCAGTTTGTGGAAAAAACAATCACTGACATTGAAAACAGAAATCCATCAAACAACCAATTAACACAACCATCAGAAGTACTCCCACCACCTACACATTTCACAACCAACATAATACCTTATGTCCTCGGATTATCTGAAAAGATCTAACTAATTGAACATAGGTATGATGTGAGAACATCATTTAGAACAACAAACACACTGAGATCCATACTAGCACAAACAAAACCAAAAAACGCAGAAGAAAGTACCAAAAGCTGTGTTTACAACATACCTTGTTCGTGTGGTGATAGTTATATAGGTGAAACGTCAAGACCATTGTAAGTGCGCCAAAATGAACATCAGAGTTACCTCAGAAATCGACAAATAACCGGATCAAAAATTGCAGAACATATCCTCACATCCAATGGCGATCATACGAATAGGACAAAAATCTTGATGAAAGAACCACATCAAGAGAGGAGAAAATTGAAAGAAACGGCCTGTTTTCTTCTTTCCCATAACAACTGCTTTTCAACAAATTCTGTTGAAATAGATCATCCATGGTTACCTCTACTCAGAGAGGAAGTGAGATATGGTAGAATGCTAATAAACTGATCTGAACACCCCATATATCAAATGAGCATACGTCATCTCAAACTTTTTTGGCAGATCTCAATTTGACATCCGTCAGTTGAAAAGGCGAAAAAGACTCTGCGAGAAAAAACCCAAATTATTGAAACAATTAAAGGAGATTTAGAAGATTTTGAGAACTGGGGCAGATATAGTCCCCAAAACGTCAAGCAAAAACTATATAGAGAAGTATCTTTTGAATTTTTTTAAAGAAATTTTTGATAGGCAAATTCAGACAACGACAAGTTATTGACCAATTGAATCATTTTTCTATAGGAAATATAATTTGGTGAACGCAATAACTTATCGGGGTGAACTAATTAGTTTGCCCTTCCTACACTTGTATAGATTTTCCTGATTATATTTTCATTTTCAGACTGTGGAAGGTTACCCAAAAAATATGTCCAGAAAAAAATAAATATTGTTGAATTGATGTGTAAAATACTGGAAAATTCGGAAACTGGTTTCCACTATGAGAATGAATCTGCAGATATTTGCTTATTTCTATCGACAAAAATTATGGTGTTTTTGAAGAGCAATCCAACCAGTTTCCACCCATCAACATTCTCAAAAAAAACTCTCCTCATTTTTTTCCTAATTGATCCATCAGAATTCATCCAACTGGATCAGCTGAGAGTTATCAACCAACAAATCTCATATCGAATTAAATGCAGTGAAAGAGAAACCTTCCGACAAATAACCTCATCATTCACCGTTCATTACCCCTGGTCTCCGAGGGTAGAATTGTTCTGAAGTTTATTCCGACTTGCTGGAAATATTTCAATCACTTTCACATCACGGACACCGGATATAATTCCAATTTGTGACTTTGGTCACTAGGTTTGCAAATGCTCTACATATGAGACTAGTTATGAAAATTAATCTAAAATCGTGCTCTACTTGGTAATCATCACGGCGGAAATCTAAAAACAAGTTTCATTCGATATGTAAACAATCGTTTCAAGACAGAATAATTCAAATTGGAATCATTCCACACATTTGAGACGGCTTTCATACAAATTAGAATTAATGCACTCCACTTTAATCGAATGAACCAATTAGTCGAAAGTAACTCCGAATCACTTATCATCTCGAGAGGAAAAGCACTGAGAGAAAAGCATTTTACAGATTACCCTATCATTTATCATCTCATTACCCCCTTTGATTCGACGGAATTGTTTCAGTTACGACTCCAATTCGCTTCGAGGGTTTCAATCAATTGTACCTCATCAGGTTGCTCTACACACACACCTCTCCTTTATTAAGGCTCACCCAATACCGAAGGAAATAGAGAAAGTCTAGCCTTTGTCTTCTCCAACTAGTTCTAGATAATGTTTCTACACGAGTTGGTTCATTAAGGAAAACTCTTCATTCCATTGTTTTGGTGGTCAGCACATGAAATTGTTTCAGTCAAATGGATATTACGGTCTTTCATTCGGGTCGATTCAGTTGTTTTCACTTCAGGTGAACATTGCTAAACATTCTCAGCACTTCTGTTATATCAGGAAAACTGAAAGTTTACCATGTTTACGATAACTTCGCAAGGATTTCATGCATAGTGATTCAGTGGCTGTTAGTTATCTGACTAACAAAAAAAGATTAACTACTATATTTGTTTCCTTCATAAAATCATCTCGGAGATTATTGTAGTCTAGTATCACCTATTATTAATATTTTGTTCATGCATCTAGTTAGTTAGTTCTAGTTAAGAGATAAAAAAGGCATGTTGTTATGAGGATGATATACAGTGTCATGTAACTGTCAAAAATCACAAAAATATACATTCATTTCGAATCTATTCTTTTACTAATATAAATAAGTAATCAGTATATTACAGTGGCGACGAGTTGTGTATAGAACCCAGATATTATACTATATCAGAAATGGCGGAAAAATTTGCATCCTTGGCAGGTCACATACAAGAGTTTGTACCCAATGTTTCCGATTGGTCTATTTATAAAAGACGATTGGAAAATTATTTTTTGGCTAATAATATCGACAAAGAAGAAAGGAAACGTGCCATCCTCCTGAGTTTATTGAATGAGACAGCTTATAAACTTTTATTCAATATGTGTATACCAGATGAACGGAAACAAAGGAGTATAAAGACGTTATTTCTCTGATGGATGAACATTTCAAACCAATAACGTCCGTATTCTCGAATAGAGAAAAATTCTTCGAAGCCAAAATGGTACATTCGGAATCTCCAAAGGAATGGGCAGCGAGACTTAGAGAACTTATAGCCGTTTGCAAGTTTGGGGGTGCCGAGGAAATTGAAAATGCTTTAGTTAATCAGTTTATCATTGGATATGAAGTTGCTCCTGTTAAAACGAGACTTTATGGAGAAAAGGGATGCGTTAAATTTGCGGATGCAGTAGAAATTGCGTCAGCTAAAACGTCAACTTATATTAAAAAAGAGGAGCGTGAAATAGAAATCAACTTCACATCAAAAGGAAGAAATGAAGCAGTGGAGAAGTCTGTTACATCAAGATCGTTACCTGAGAAGTTTGTCAAATCAAGATTGTTTCCCAATTTGGGGGCATTAGGAAAATGTAAACTCATATCATGCCTGATGGTACAGAGAAACCGATTGCGTATGCTTCGCGAACTTTATCTATTGCGGAAGAGAAATATTGTCAAATAGAAAAGGAAGGTTTAGCAGTAATATTTGGCTTGTGTAAATTCAATTCATATTTGTTCGGTCGGAGATTTACATTAGTAATTGACAACAAACCTTTATCATATATTTGGCATCCCAATAAAAATATTCCTCAATATTCTGCAAATAGATTGAGAAGATGGGCGCTTATATTGTCAAAATATCAATATGATATTAAAGTAGTGAAATCTGGAAACAATCAGGCTGATTTTTTGTCTAGGCTACCTTTATCAGTAGATGAACGTTCAGTTGAAAATATGGATTTCAATTTTATGGTATATTTCTCCGATAATGAACATTTTCCGAAAAATTTCAAAGATGTGAGAGAAGCTACCTTGGAAGATAAGCTTCTATCGAAAATTTCTCTTTGTATAAGATCAGGTTGGGACAATGTTTCTAATGAATATGGTTCAGATTTTCGAAGAATTAAAAATGAACTCAGTATAGAGTCTGATTGTTTATTATGGAATAACAGAATCATTAGTAGTAAGGCTATGTCACTACGAGCGCACCTCTCCGGTCGTCATGGTCCCGCACCACCACCACAAAATGGCGGTTTCATGAGAGAGGTGGGGGATGGTGGTTGTATGTGGGGTAGGGAAAAAGGTGGGGGGGGAGGCCTGTGATTGGTCGGAATGGTGGCAGCCATGTTTGTAGGGAATGGGGGGGG